>JAPEBW010000695.1:0-41798 GCA_027405785.1 Ophiocordyceps robertsii
CTCTATATCCTCTACCCTTCTAGCTTCGTCTAAAAGACTAGCTATAAAGGTCTTAAGAGAGAAGGCTGCAGAATTATGCTTAAGGCTCTACGTAATATTAGTTATATAGCTTCTAAATTCCCCGCTAAGGGAATTTAAAATCCATACTATAAGAACTACTTCCGGAATGTCTATTTCTCGAGATTTTAATTCCTCGTAGACCTTTTTTACCTTATAAAGGTATTTCTCTAACTATAAGTCGGAAGGACTTAAGTTAAAAAGCTATTTTATAAGCAAATAATTCGACGAGAAATTCGAGGGATTATATAGCTTTTGCAGCTCTTCCTAAGTATCTTTAGCAGTAGTTACGTGCTTAATCTATATTAAGGGACCGTCTTCTAAGCATAGGAAAATTAAGGTAAGAGCCTCTTCCGTCTTTATATAATTTGCTTGCTTTAAAGTAGCTATAAGCTTTTCTTTAATAAGAATTACTCGCATTTTAGTAGTCTATAAGGTATAATTTAAATTACCCTTTAACTTAAAAGACTCGTATTCTTTTTAGCCTACTATTTTATATATCTTTAGTAAGATAAAATAGGTAAGTAAAGAGAAGTTAATTTTTAACTTAAGAAGGGTCGAAAGATAAAGGAAGTCGGTAGGGATTAGTAAAGGAAATTCTAGGCAAATATCTAAGGATAGAAGAGGTATTAGCGGAGAGGAGGGAATTTTAAGAGAATTTTATATAGATAAGGGGATTTCCAGAAAAGGAAAGAGATTAAAGGAGGTAATCGAGGTTAAGATATCTTTAGGTACGAATTCTAAGAGATTTAGTTGTTTAATTAACGTTAAATTTCAATAAAGGTTAAACAGGTAATTAAAGAAAGAGGTCGTATTTATCTTAGAATTTTCTAAAGCTAGTTAAAGGAGTGATTAATTTCCCGGCATAGTAAGCTAAGCCGGGCTTATAACCTATTAAAGGTTAGAGCAGCAGCGAAATTGTAGGGAAATCAGGAGATCACGTAGAATCACGTAATAGAGGAGTCGATACTATATAAAGTAGGATTTTAGCTAGAATTAATTAATAAAGAATTAAGTGCGTAAGTACTTATAGAATCTCTAGCTATTTAGTAGTAAGGGATTCGCCTTTTATAGATAAATATAAGAGAACGGAGTAATATATCCGGACCGACCTTTAAGCGGTCTTAAAGCCTAAGGAATGTTGATTTTAAAGCATTTTACCCTATAGCTAGATATCCCTTCCTTATGCGGCAATTCGTGTTTAAAGTTAGTTAAGGTTAGTTTAGGTCTAGGCGGATCCTTATTTTATCTAGCTACCCTAACCTCCTTAGTTCTATATATAACGTTATAGATATCGTATAAGGACGTAAGGACCTAGAAAATAACGAGCCGAAGCTAGGTTATTTAATGCGGGTTTTTATATAATTTATACACCCCCCTATGCTTAGCTAATTAAGTAAGGATTAAATAGCTAATTTATTAAAGTAGTAAAATCACTCTCTTATAGCTTATATCTTACTTATATATAGGTAGAATAATATAAAGAAATATTTATAGTATGTAGAATTATATAGCGGATTTAATATATATTTTAGCGTATTTATATTATGTGTTATTTATGCTATATTTAGCCTATAAGCTGCGGGAGAGTATATTTTACTCCCTTATAATAAGCTTAAAGATAGTATAAGCTAAGTTTATAAGCTTAATAAAGCTTTATATAGTTATAAAAGCTTACTTAAGTAATAGTATAATTAAGTAAGTATAAACTTAAGAGAATATAACTTTAAGCGCCTTAAGATAAATAAGTATATTTTTTTTATAAGGTAAGCGATATACTTATAATTATCTATATAAGTAATTTTATTATAGTAGCACTTACTAAAAAAGCTATTAAGGCCGCGGCTAATATCTTAATTAAGCTATATAAGACTAAGTAGCTTAGCGAGCTATAAGAATTCTTAAGTATTTAATTTAAATAGGATAAGGCAGTAAGAACGATTTTTATATACTAAATAAGGTTCGCTAAGAAAATCCTTAAGAAATTCGGTTAAGAGGTTATTAAAGCTATAAAAGCGCTATAGGTAATAAGACTTAAGGTTCTTTATAATTAAAAAAGTTAAAAACTTATAATAAATACTATAAAATAGCTTTACTAAACTAATAGCTTTAATTACTTATTAATAAGCACTTAGCTAGATATTATATATATAATAAATAAGCTTTTTAAAGCTAATAGTAACTTAATATATAACTATATAGCGATTATAAAAACGCTATAGCATTATATTAAAGGCACCTTAAACTATAAGGTTATAATAAAGGAGAAATACTTAATTAAGGACTTTAAGCTTTATATATATATAAATACCTCTTTTACTAATAACTAAAGTATTTATTACTTTATAGCTAGCTATATTATATTCCTTAATAATAAGCTTATCTTTTAAAAAAGTAAAAGGTAAATAATTATAATAACTTTATTAATAAAAGTAAAGTTTATAAACCTTATACTTATAAGTATAGCGGCAATATAGCAATATTAGCTATTAATAAAGCTAAGCTAAGTATAGCTAAGTTTATTTATAATCTTTATAAATAATTAAAATATAAAGCTTATAGTATTAAATAAAAATAACTTAGCTAAGATTAAGTATATAAATATCCGCTAAAAATAAATTATTTACTATATTAATTAAAGCTTCTTTTAGCTAATATAAGTATAAACTAATAAGATAATTATAAATAGCTTTATAAAAGGCCTCTTAAAAGAAAAATATAATTAATTTATTTAATAGCTAAGAATAAAAAAAGTAGCTAAATAAAGCTTTAAAAGGCTTTATATATAAATAAGTATATAAATAAAGTATTATATAAATAAAATAGCTAATTATAATAAGTTAAGATTAAAAAACACTAAAGCTAAAGTAATATATAAAAAAAGGCTATATTATAAAGCTTTATATATATATACGCCTTATATATAACTAAGGGGAGGTATTATAAATATAAGGAGTATAAACGCTAAGGCCTTATACTTAATTTACTATAAGAGCCTTAAGCGTAGCCTTAACCCTTATTTATAGGGGTTAGCTATATATATATAAGGGCACCCCTCGTATATATATTCCTTCCTAGCTAGCTAGATACCATCATTATCTTCTAGAGCTCCCTCTTTCTATAGGTACTTCGTAGGGAGAGCTCTTGTATATACCGACTCTGCCCCACTATTCTGTGCACTTCTCGTCGATCCCAACCCAGCCCAGTCCATGCCTCCACCACCACACGCACCAGCGCCCATGACAAGCTCGCCCGGGGCTCGACAACCATCATGAACAAGAGCGCGACATTGCTGCTGCGCTGTCGACACGCCGCGGCCCGCTGGTCGAGGCCGCAGCGGCGCGGCATGGCGGACAGCCGACGGCCCTGCACCGCGCCCAAGCCCATGCTCGACATCAAGCACATACGGCAGAACCCCGAGCTGTACGAGCAGACGTGCGCCGAGCGCAACTACAAGCAGCAGCTTGGCCACGCCGCCAAGATCGTAGCCCTGCACGGGCGCTGGCAGGAGCTCCAGCGCGAGGGGCGGGCGCTGCGGGAGCGGTCCAAGCTGCTGCGCAAGCTGCTGGCGACGAGCAGCGGCGGCGACGACGACGAGCCGGCAGAGGCGCGCAGCATGACGCGCGAGCAGGCCCAGGACGAGGCGCGGCGGCTCAAGGCCCAGCTCGCGGTCATCGAGCGGGGCGAGGCCGATGCCGTGGCCGACATGGAGGCGCTGGCCCTCGAGATGCCCAACCTGACGGACCCCGAGACGCCGCGCGGCCACGAGCCCGTGCTGCTGCGCTACATTAACTTGGAGCCGCCGCCGGCCACGACGAACCCCGAGGCGGCGGCGGCGGCGACGACGAGCGGCCAGGACCGCGTCTGCCGCTCCCACGTGCACATCGGTGCCGAGCTGGGCATCCTCGACTTCGCCGCCGCCGCCACGGCCTCGGGCTGGGGCTGGTACTACCTGCTGGGCGAGGCGGCCCAGCTGGAGCAGGCGCTGGTGCAGTACGCCCTGGCCGTGGCCACGCGCCGCGGCTGGACGCCCGTGTCGCCGCCCTCGCTCGTCTACTCGCACGTCGGCGCCGCCTGCGGCTTCCACCCGCGCGACCAGCACGGCGAGCAGCAGGTCTACGCCCTGGCCCAGTCGCCCGCCGACGCCCGCCGCCGCGCCCCTGCCCGCTGCCTCGCCGCCACGTCGGAGATTGCCCTGGCCGCCATGGCCGCCGCCACCACCCTCGACGCCCGCCTCCTGCCGCTGCGCCGCGTCGCCGTCTCGCGCTGCTACCGCGCAGAGGCCGGCGCCCGCGGCCTCGACACAAAGGGCCTCTACCGCGTCCACGAGTTTACAAAGGTCGAGATGTTCGCCTGGACCCTGCCCGACCCCCGCGCCGCCCGCGCCGTCTTCGACGACATGCTCGCCGTCCAGTCCGACATCCTCGCCGCTCTCGGCCTCCCCTGCCGCGTCCTCGCCATGCCCGCCCACGACCTCGGCGCCTCGGCCACCCTCAAGGTCGACATCGAGGCCTACTTCCCCAGCCGCCGCCAGCTCCCCAGCCGCGGCTGGGGCGAGGTCACCTCGGCCAGCCAGTGTGCCGACTACCAGTCCCGCCGCCTCGCCACCCGTACCCGCCTCCCCGCCGCCCGCCTGGCCTTTCCCTACACGGCAAACGCCACCGCCCTCGCCGTGCCCCGCGTCCTCGCCGCCCTGCTCGAGAACGGCTGGGACGAGGAGACGGCCACCGTGGCCATTCCCGAGTGCCTGCGGCCCTGGATGGACAACCGGGACCGCATCGGCGGCCGCAAACGAGGGACCCGCGCGTGTGCCGTCGAGGACCAGCCCTCTCCGGCCCCGTGAATGCCCTGCAGTGTTTTTACCACCGCTCGACTCGAGGCCATGTTGGCGTCGTGGCCGTGAATGTCATCTTCTCAATCACCGTCCATGTACGATACAACTCGGTCCCTCAAGGCATTTAGCGACGGCGGACCAAGGGGCATGGATCCCGGCTTGATACACCGGTTGCAAGTAGATTAGATCCCCCAAATCTTCCATCCACTCCGCCAGCAGCATGGCAAGCCGGGGATACCGCGTGGCAGTAAAACTCATGCCACGTCAACGTCTGTGTCCCACAGGAAGGACTCTTTCCAAAGCCGTCCACGCTCGGGGTAGACGGCCTCGCGCACTCGACGCCGCGCACCTACTCGTGGTCACTCAAAACTCATCGTAGTAGCAGTCAAAGTACTCTTGCTCTATTGGTAGGTTGGACGTTATCTTTCATGGACTGGTGACGGTTTACATCAAGCATTGCTCTTCCCCTTACCTCCCGAACCACCCGCAAACGCCAAACCAAATAAGACGCCAATGATCATCGGTAAGCGGCAGCATGACAAACAGCCAGCCATAATGGTTTGGGAACTGCCTCTCCTCCTCTCCCTTGCCCGCGCCTGGGGCTCGTTCCGCCAAACCATCGCCCGCCTGCCAACCCGGGGCGCGCGATGAGCCTCGTTGCCGTGCAATAAAAAGACCAGAGCCGCGCGATGCCGTATATGCAGATGAAATAAGAGTCGGGGCCATCCGAGTCGTCGACGGTTGGGACAAGCCTGGCATCTGTTTGCAACGTCATTATGCTTAAACAAGTGATGCTCGGCTCAGGGGCACACATGAAGCTGGACCGTGTACAACCTCCACGACCCGGCTCCCGTCCCGTGCCGACGCCTCGTCAGGCTACGGGGAGGCGCTTATGTGTTGGCCGGTGACGCGGTGATTGTGGTGACGGTGATGGTCGTCACCGTCGTGGTGCAGCGTGACGCTGTTGAAGTCGACAAACGGATCCCCAACCTCGACGCCGGGCGTGTCCAGGCCACTGTCCAGGGGCACGCCCTTGAGCTTGGAGCCGCTGATGTCGACGCTCTGGCTCTCCTTGACGTTGCGGAAGTTGACCGTGTCGACCCCGCGGCCAGGATGGGGCACGATGGGAGGCTTCATGTGGCGAATGAGAGCCCACTGAGTGGTGCGGAAAAAGGGATGGGCCTTGATGTCAGAGGCTCCGGCTCTGGCCCCCAGCCTTCGATTCTCATCCTTGATCAGGAGTTTCCTGATCAATGACTTGCACAGACTGACGTGGTCGTACCCGTTAGCGACATGTGCACTGCCGACATTGGACGGGGGGCTTGGCTTACTTGGAAATCTGCGGGGCGCCAGCGTGGTCCGGGAAGGGAATGTCTTCGCGCAGAATATTCGCAAACGTGGCGTTTCGGTTCTTCCCCTTGAACGGCGTCGTGCCATAGAGCATCTCGTAGATGAGAATGCCCAACGTCCACCAGTCCACAGCACTAGTGTGCCCACTACCCTTAATCACTTCGGGGGCGATGTATTCCTCTGTGCCGACAAACGAGTTGGTCCGGAAGTTGGCGATGCAGGATCTCGTGTCGATGGTGGGTAGAGCGTCCGTCCTCGCGCCGTTTTTGCCGACAATCATGGTCGGCTTGCCGCCTGGATCCGACTGCTTGGACAGGTCAAAGTCTGACAGCATGATGTGGCCCGATTGGTGGAGCAAGATGTCTACCAAGTGGCTGGTCAGTGCATGAAATGGCAGATTAAGGGCAGGCAGAGACGGGGTGGACACACTCTCGGGCTTGAGGTCGCGATAGATGAAGCCCATCAGATGGAGATACTCGAGCGCGGCCGTAACCTCTGCGGCGTAAAAGCGAGCGTCGTCTTCGGGAATGCATTTGCCGGGGCGGGTCTGGAGGGCCCGAAAGAACTCGCCGCCACTGCAGTATTCCATGCACAGGTAAAGATGATCTTCCGACTGGAACGAGTGGTACAGCGTCACGATGAAGGGGTGATTACTCGTAGCCAGAATCTCTTGCTCGGCGAGGGCGCGCTTGATCTTGTTGCGCTTGATCATTTCCTTTTTGCTCAGGACTGTTCCAAGTCGTCCAGGTTAGCAAGGGACTGCCGACCTATAGCCGAGGAGAGAGAGCCCGACCGGCATACCTTTCATGGCATACAGCCGACTGCTCTTCTTCTCCTTGACCAGATAGACCTTGCCGACATCACCCTTTCCAATGAGCTTGATCTTGTCGAAGCTCGAGGGCCCAACCTCGACGTTGCGGACCTTGATTGAGTTTGAGCTGTAGGTCCTGCGGAAAGCGAGAGCGGTATGCGGGGCGGGGAGCGCGTCGAGGAGACCATCCTCGTGACCGGGCGGGCCTAGGGACTGATTCTTGGCGGCCTCGGCCTTCTTCTCAACGAGGCCAATAGAGCCCGACTCGGTATCTGCGACCAGAGGGTCCTTGCCCAGCTCAGCCGTGGCGGGACGGTCGTTCTTGCCCTCCTCCTTTGCGAAGAGGCCCTGGGCGTTGGGGGCACTAGCAACCCGCCTCAAGCGCCTGGCCAATTCCTCTTTGGTCTCGCTCGTGGCCTGGTCACCCGGGGCGCCGTCGGGGCCGGATATCTTGAGCTGGGGGGTGTCTGGGGGACTCGGGGGCACGGAGCCGTCGTTGTGGTGTCGCAGGCCGGGCTGGCCCTGGTGGGCAAAGTAGGGGTTCGCGTGGGCTGTGGGGCTCAGGGCCTCTTCGACCTGGTTGCCCTCGCTGGCGACGGTGTGGGCGCGCAGACGGCCGACGGCATTGCTGAAGAACTTTGTGTGGCGCGAGGGCTTGGGACCGGAGACATCGCCGCCGGTGCCTGAGTTTGCTGTATTGTTGGATGAGCCCGAGGCAGAAGGGCCATTGGCCGAGGGCGGGTTCTTGTCCTTGTCGCTGGCATTGCTCGAGGCGCTGCTGGCTAGGCGGAAGAAGCTGCGAAGGCGATGGCTAACCTGGGCGGCGGAGGACGTGCCACTGGGATTCTTGGAGGAGGGCATGTTGAGGGAAAGGACGGGGAGGCAACGAGGCTAGATGGAAATCATGCAGCCATTGCCATCGTCCGTCACAGCAGGGATGAAGGGGGCGACGGCGGCGGCCAACGGGCGGGAGGGCAGACGAATCGAGGACGGCGCAGAGGCAGCTCAGGAGCGGACAGAGGGGTTGTCGAGGCGAGGTCGTAGAAGCGTCGTGGGAGGGGGGAACGACGGGGCGAAGGGGGTGGAGGATGGAACAAGGCGCCGGCCAGTTCTGTCGTCGATGAAGGAGTCAAAGACAAGGCGACGATTGCTGGTGGAGACCTAGGAGTACCTAGGTTGTATCCGTACGTAGGTACTGTACTCTGTACATGAGTGCATGAGTTCCAAGATTGGTGTGGTAGGGTAGGGGCAATGTACTGTACGCAATGATGTACTCTGTACTAAAGTGTCTACCCATCTGCCCGTGTACTGTACTGCATAAGTAGGTATCTGCCTTACCTACCTACGCGCGCCGGGGGGGGGGGGGGTTAAGAACATAGTCATGCGGCGAACAGTGCTTGTAAGACAGGACCAAAACTGTGTTGGAGCCCGCCAACACTGTCACAGCGGCTCTATAACAGTTTTGGTCCTCTCTTACAACCGTGTTCGCACAGTATGACCGTGTTCTTAACTCCCCCTGGCGCGCGTAGGTACTTAGGTACCTACTGAAGTACATAGGTGTATGTACTGTATGTACGTAAGGTGGCACCGTCACCGTGAGTGCGTCCCGCCCCGGTGGGTACGGCCGAGCTGGTCCACTCGACGTTGTCCTTTTTGGGGGTGCTGGGACGGGATCCAAGTGGTGGTTTTCCGCAAGTACATACATACCTAGTGGACAGCAAAAGACGGGCAGGTAACCTGTACAACATGCCAGATAGATACTATGCTGCAAGATGGATAGGGAAACAAGGAGAAACCGCACCGGCCCATCCGTGCCTCGCACAGTTTTACCTTGGGGAGCCCTGCTAAGGGAAAAAAGTACGAATACAGTCAGGTGGGAGCCAGCGTTGTTGATGTACAGAGTACAGAGTACCGCAGGCAATAATTAGGCGCCTCACCTCCCCGAGTCGGTTAGGCCCCTCCACAAAAAATACCCAGGTGAAGTACCTATACCTACCTAGGTAGTACCTACGGGCCAGCACTTACTACAGTGCCCCGACCACATTAACACTATTGCGCCCGGGCGGCAGGAGAGGGTATGTATAGGATCCCACTCGACACACTAGAGCGGGGGAACGAGGCGGAGGGGGCAAAAGCGAGAAGGGGGCGGAACCCAAGGATCTAGCAAAATGTTGGGAGGACATAGCACCATCTTACGGCACTTTGTTAAGTACTCAGGTAGGTAGGTAGGTAGGCAGTACCTAGGAAGGTATGTGCCTAACTCATTCGCACTCGTGCGCAATCAAGTTCTTGGTGGTGGCGGGAACCGGCCCGGAATAGGTAGTACCTAATGTAGAAAGAGGGAGCTCTGGAAGATGATGATGGTGTCTAGCTAGCTAGGAAGGAATATATATACGAGGGGTGCCCTTACAGTCTATGCCGTTATTATTTTTAGGTATTTCGTACCTAGGTAGGTCGTAGATACTATATACCCTATCTAGGTAGGTAGTGGCTTAGTGGCGTTGTACGTACTTATTAGTTGATTTAATAGGCGTTATATACAAACAATAGCGGTACAGACTATATATATATATAGCTAACCCCTATAAATAAGGGCTAAGGCTACGCTTAGGGCTCTCGTAGTAAATTAAGTATAGGGCTTAAGCGTTTATACTTCTTATATTTACAATACCTCCCCTTAGCTATATATAGGGCGTATATATATATAAAGCCTTATAATATAGCCTCTCCTTTATATATTACTTTAGCTTTAGTATTTCTTAATCTTAACTAATTCAAACTAGCTATTTTACTTATATAATGCTTTATTTATATACTTATTTATATATAGAGCCTTTTAAGTATTATTTAGCTGCTTTTTTATTTTTAATTATTAAACGAATTAATTATATTTCTTTTTTAAAAGGCTTTTTATAAAGCTATCTATAATTATCTTATTAGTTTATACTTATATTAGCTAAAAAAAACTTTTATTAGTATAGTAAATAATTTATTTATAGTAAATATTAATATACTTAGTTTTAGCTAAGTTATTTTTATTTAGTATTATAAGCCTTACGTTTTAGCTATTTATAAAGATTATAAATAAACTTAGCTATAGCTAGCCTAGCTTTATTAATAGCTAATATTATTATATTACCGCTATACTTATAAGTATTAGGTTTATAAACTTTACCTTTATTAAGTAAGTTATTATAATTATTTCTTTTTTACTTTTTTAAAAGATAGGCTTATCGCTAAGGAATATAATATAGCCCGCTATAAAATAATAAGTGCTTTAATTGTTAATAAAGGAGGTATTTATATATATATAAAGCTTAAAGTCTTTAATTAAGCATTTCCCTTTTATTATAACTTTATAGTTTAAGGTGCCTTTAATATAACGCTATAGCGTTTTTATAATCGTTATATAGTTATATATTAAGTTACTATTAGCCTTAAAAAGCTTATTTACTATATATATAAAATTTAGCTAAGTGCTTATTAATAAGTAATTAACGCTATTAATTTAGCGAAGCTATTTTATAGTATTTATTATAAGTTCTAAACTTTTTTAGTTATAAGAAACCTTAAGTCTTACTAGCTATAGCGCCTTTATAGCTCCGGTAGCTTCTTAACCGAATTTCTTAAGGATCTTCTTAATAAACTTTATTTAGTATATAAGAATCGTTTTTACTGCTTTATCCCGTTTAAATTAAATACTTAAGAATTCTTAAGGCTCGCTAAGCTACTTAACTTTATATAGCTTAGTTAAGATATTAGCCGCGGCCTTAATAGCTTCTTTAGTAAGTACCGCTATAATAAAATTATCTATATAAATAATTAAAAGTATATCGCTTACTTTATAGTAAAGAATATACTTATCTATCTTAAGGCGCTTAAAGCTATATTCTTTTAAGTCTACGCTTATTTAGTTATACTATTACTTAAGCAAGCTTTTATAACTATATAAGGCTTTATTAAGCTAATAGACTCGGCTTATACTATCCTTAAGCTTATAAGGCTATATAATAAAAGCCTCTTTTTATACTTTTATATATATATAGGTATAAATAACGTTAAATTATTCTTATTTTAAGTCCTTAACTATAACGATTATTATAAATAGCTTTAATAAGGCTTAGTATATTACCGCTATATAAAGCTCTTTAATAAGCTTATCTTTTAAGTCTTAGTCTCCTTAAATAACTTAATAGGCCTTTATAAAGGGTTCTTTACCTTAAACTAGCTTCTTAAGATATACTTATTTCCTATTAAAGACTTAAGCCTTTAATAGTTTATAGATAAGGCTTTAAGCATTCTTTTACTTTAATTTATTAATTTCCTACTTTATTATAAGTAACTAGCGGGTCTTATAGTTATCCCTTTTAAGGGCTTATTTTTAAGTTATTAGTAATCCCTTTATAGCGGCGATTATCGCACTAAATATAAAAAGGACTAGCTAGTTACTTAAGTTATTAAATTAGTCTCTTTTTTAATAAATTACTTTAAGGGCTATTAATACGCTTAGTTTTAATAAGTCTTAGTATTAATTTATTATAGTAAGCTCCTTTATTAAAGCCCTTAATATAATCTTTTAATGCCCTCTTTTAACCGCTACTACTTAACCGGTTTATTAATAAGTTAGCTAGTTATTAAGTTAGTATACCTTATTAGCTTATAATGCCTTAAGCGGGGAATTTATAAGTCTTTTACTACTAAGGTTTAGCATATAAAGAATTAAGCATATCTTTAGTTATAAGGTCTTTAAGAAAGTCTTTAAGTAACTTATATATTACGGAATTTAAATAGCTACGCCTAAACTCTTTACTTTACTCCTAAAAAGCGTTATAAAACCCTACGATAAGAACGCTTAAAGCACGCACTATAAAGGCTCGCTTAAGAAGATACGATAAATATTATTAATCGGACCCCGCTAAGGTTTTTAGGATATAACTATAAAGGGTTAAGAGCCTACCTAACTATAGTTTACGATATCTTTAACTATAAGAGATATTATAGAAACTATTAAGCGGATTTCGTTAGTATCTTTAAGGGATTTTTAAGGATTTCCGCGGGATATCTTAACTATAGTTCGACCCGTTTTTAACTATAAAAGCACCTTAGAAGATATAGGATAAACCTTACCGCAATTTGTAAAGGATATTTAAGGATATTTAAGGGATTTCCTTAATTATAGTTTATAGTATTTCTAACTAAGCTTATACTTAGTTTATTAAGCGATTTAATAAGGATATTTATAGTTTATTTATATACTATAAATAATATAGTTAAAGATCTTTAAATTTAGCTTAAAAAACTAAGTATAAAGTAGCTAGCTATACCTTTAAAAATAAAGAGGCTTTTTACTATTTTTAAACCCTTATATATATTTATATATAGTAATTAGTTTATTATATTAGCTTAACTAGCGGTAATTAGTTTATAGTACTAGCCTTAACTAGCAATAATTAGTTTATAGTACTAGCCTTAACTAGCGGTAATTAGTCCGCGCTTTATCCCCTTATCTTAATACTATAAAGTATAGTAAATAGTAGTAATTCTTACATATTTAAATAAAAATCCCTTAAATATCTACTAAGCTAAAAGCAACTATATTATACGATTAAATACTTATTTTATAGGAAGTTAAATACTAAACGATATTTTCTTTAATAAAAAGCTCTTATTAGCTTTTAAGTCTAACCTTAATAATAAGCACCTTTTCCTTAATATGCTTATAATAAAACTTTAAGATAAGTAGGCTATAAAAGCGGAAAAGGCCGCGGCTTACTAAGTATACCGGTTTAATAATCTCTTTTACTATTTTTTAAGGTACTATACCGCAATAGTTTATAAAGCTAAATAAGATATAAAATAAGTCCCGCTTAGCTAAGCTAAGACTACTACCCTTTAAAAGGCAATCCGCTTTTAAAATACTAATAAAGGATAAACTATAAAACGATAAAATCTATATAATTAAGTAAACTAAATTTAGTATTACCCGGATAAATCGATTATCCTTTAAATAAAAAAAGTAAGGATAAGCTAATATTAAAACTATCCGGCTCCTTACCTACTAAATACCTTTTAGATCGAGCTTATAATAAAGTTACTTTTTCCTTAAGATAATAAGCCTAGCGGATATTTTTACCTTATATTACTAATAAAGTTTAGCTTAAAGGCCTTAACTAAAAATCTACCTTAAAGGATACTTAGTAGTTTTTTAGTTTAATATTACCGTTTAGCCTTATCCGCTATAGCCGCGCTAATTAAGGCATTTTTAAGACTTATAATTAATAAAAACAAGCTTTTTACGCTAAGGGCCTTATAATATACTAGATTCTAAGATACGTATAAAATAAAAGGTTAAGTGCTTAGCGAAAGTATTAAGACTAAGACTTTAATAATAAGTAATAAAGACGCGATAAGCGATACTTTTAGTAGGCTAAACTTATCTATACTAAGCATATAGATACTAAGACTAAGTATAGCTTTAAGCCCCTTAATAAAAATAATAGCAATATTAAATAAATAATTCCTTAGTCTCCTTTAAGTACTAAAAAAAGAAAACGCGCTTATTAAGCCTTAGGAAAAACCTTAACTATAAGCTAAGGATATAAAGAGATTTAACTTATTAAGACCTTTAAAAGTATCTTTTAACGAAGTTTAAGAAGATAATAAAGCTAATACGTTTAAAGAAGTAAACCGTTTTATTAACTTTATCCGCCGAAACGCTAGTAAAGGCGAGGCTTATACGGACGAATTAGCTATTTAATTGCCCTCCTTCCTTTAAGGAAATACGGCGGAATAGTATTCCGGAGACCTCTTAAAACTATAATAAAAAGAACTTAGTAAGCTTAGCGTTAAACTAAGTTAATAGATATCCGCCTTATAAAAACGGTTCGGAATCCGCTTAAATATAGTAATATAAGCACTTAATAAAAAGCACTTTACTATTAAAGATATAGTAATAAGATCCGACTTTAAGTCTTAGATATCGTGCTTATAATATAAAGCTAAGGCCGCGCTTTATTAGCTAGATTACTTAATTATAGTAATCTACTAAAAGCTAGATATTTATTTATAAGAATCCTTATAATATTTAATAAGAAATAAGGATATTAATAAATAGATTAACGAATATAAGGAAATTCTTCTTTAGCTATAAGTTAAATATACTTAAGGATCTTAAAAGCACTTACTAGCGCGAAAGAAATAAGTCTAACCTATAAAAAAGCGAGGGCTAACTAGCCGTACTTTATATATACTTAAAGAATAGTTTAAGACGCCCTAGCTATTTATTAAAAGCTTATTAAGACTAAGGGTTATGTTTTTAAACCGCTTAGTAAAGGCGGATATACCTTAAGCCTTATAGCGCTTGCTAAGTTAAGGAAGAAACCCGCTTAAATAGCTAAGAATATAAGCTAAGGTCTTCCGGCTTAAAAGAGAAAAGACTTTTAAGACTATATATTTGCTAACGCTAAAGCTAAAACGGGCATACCCCGCGACTAAGAAAGGAACTATAGTAAAGACTAATAACTATTTAAGAGATAAAGAGTATAATATAGAAAAAGCTTAGTTAAATACTAATAAAAGCTTAAAAGAAACCGTAATTTATATTATAGTAGACTTAGTATAAGAGGCTAATAAAGTATGCGGATTTTATAGCGAAGTATTCCCCTTAAAGAATAAGCTTTACTAATATATTAAAGATAAACACCCCCTTAACCTTAACTAAGACGTTATTATATAAAGATATAGCTTAGTATAATAAGTAGTTATTTAAAAGTTATAAAGCGTTTAAATAGTTAAGGCTTCCCTTAACGTTTAGCTATTAAACCTTAATAGGCCGTTATAATTTACTTATATACGCTTATTAGTTTATAGAAAAGAAAGGCCCGGGATAAGCATTAAAGCTTATATAAATATTAAAGTAAACTAAAGCTTTATTTAGGCCGACTTAGTAAAGACCTTTTAAGATATAACTATAAACTCCTTTTAATAAATCCTTATTTAAAAAGTAAGAAAGATAGCTACCGTTAAATAAGCGGAATTTACCGCATATATACTAAGAAAGCTAAATAGCAGCCTTATAATTATAAAGGTAAGGATTAGCGCTTAAATAGTAAAACGCTTAGTAGCTAATATATTACTTAGTAAAGACTTTTTAGTTTTTTATTAAGGGGACCTTATTAACTTTATATTAGTCTTATAAATCGGGGCTTATAAAAGGATTAAAGCTAAAGTTAAGATAGTCCGGCTAAGACTAGTAATATATAAACGGGTAATTTACTTAGTTACTACGATAATTTTAATTAGTTTTAGCTATACCTTACTTATATAAGTCCGGGCACCGCTATTAAGGCGTAATATAATATTTTTCCTTAATAACCTTAAGCTCGCTTAAATAATAATATAAGATTATAAGAGCTTTATAGCGATAAACTATTTTAAGGAACTACTAGTACTCCGCTAAGGCTAAAAGATAAGAATAATTACGGACCTTAATAAGTAGTTTTAGCTATATAAGGAGGTTAATGCTACTACTCTTTTAGCGGAAGCCTTTATAGAAAATCTAGATAAAATAAACCCCGTTAAGGACTTCTTATAAAAGGATCTTACTATAAACTATAAACTTAAAATCGGCCGAACTAAGGACTTACTTAAACTTACTATTAATAAAGGCGTTTAGATCTACGCTAAAGACTTAAAATATATATTAAAAGTTTAAGATATCTTTTAATTATTTCCTTACCTTTAAAAAGAGAAGGGAGTAGTATATATAGATAAATCCGAATATATATATATTTCTTTAGTAAAAGGATAGTAATACTAATAAGTTATATTAAGATTATACTTATTAAGTAATAAAGATAAGAAGGTAGTAAATACGATATTTAGCTAGCTAACTATATAAGGCCGATTAAAATAAGTTTATAAGCTAACCTTATTCGTAGTATTAGTATTTATAGTATAAAAGATAGTAAATAAAAAGGAAAAAGGATAAGTAGTTATAGACTTATAAGGGATTAACGCTATTACTACCTTAAACGCTTACTTAATACCCCTTTAAAGCAATATAATTAAACGCCTTTAAGGAAAGAAGTTTATTAGTATAGTAAACGTATAATCGTTTTTTTACTAGTTTTTAGTCTATTAAGACTACCGGGAAGAGTTTATAGTTATAAGCTATCGCGGGCTAAAAAGATTATTAATAATACTTATAGGCTTTAAGAACTCCTTAGTATACGTCTAAAGGTTTATTAATAACGTCTTTTATAAATACTAAGAATACGCAGCGGCTTATATCGATAATATTATTATTTACTTTAATACGGCTAAAAAATACTTTTAATATTTAAAAGCCGTATTCCACGCTTTTTACGATTATAATATTACCTTATCCGGACTAAAGTCCTTCTTAGTATACTTATCTATATAGCTCCTTAGATTTAAAGTAAATACTATTAGCTTAATAAATATAAATAAACGCGTATAAGCCTTAAAAGATATTACGTTCTTAAAAAACCTTTAATAGCTTAAGAAATAGATCGGCCTTACTAAGTAGCTATGTTATATAGTCTTATATTTTACTAAGAAAGTTAACGTCTTATAAAAACGAAAGATAGAGCTACTTTAAGTAAGATAAGAAGAAGGAGTCCCTTTAAAGGGCTAAGGACGGGCTCGATACGCTATAAAAGCCGCTTTTTAGCTTACTCCGGAAGAAAAAGAGGCCTTTGCGATTTTAATTATAAAACTTACTAAGCCTTAAACGATTTACTACTTTAACCCCGCTTAATAACTATTTATTTAAATCAACGTATTTTAAAAATACGGAGTAGCGGCTATAGCTTTTTACTTATAAAAAGGCACGGAATAAGATAAAAAGACGCTACTAGCTTAAACTAAAGTTTAGCTTATCGTTTACTTAAGCCGCGCCCTTTAAAGCAAAGAACCTTAATACTAGCTTATAAAACTTAAAGTAGCCGGTTTAGTATAAGTAATATATAAGTTACGTACTATAATACTATCCATAAAAACGCTATAAGTAGTTATCTTTACTAATTATATAAGCACTTATAAAATCGTATACTAAAAATCCTTATTTTCTACTAATATAAAATCTAACGATAAGCTAGTCTTTATATCTTAATACTTAAGCTAATTCCCGCTTAAGGTATTATTATAGAATCTAAACGGCCACGCCCGGACTCCTTACTTTACTCTTAAGGAAGCTTTATAGAACCTTATAATAAGAACGCCCGGAGCACGCACTATAAAAGCTCGCTTAAGGAGATACGACGAATATTACCGGTCGGACCCCGCTAAGGTTTCCGGGATATAACTATAAAGGGTTAAGAGCCTACCTAACTATAGTTTACGACGTCTTTAACTAAAGGAGATACTATAGAAACTATTAAGCGGATTCCGCTAGTATCTTTAAGGGATTTTTAAGGATTTCCGCGGGATATCTTAACTATAGTTTAACCCGTTTTTAACTATAAAAGCACCTTAAAAAATACGGGATAAACCTTACCGTAATTTTTAAGGGATATCTAAGGATATTTAAAGGATTTCCCCGACTATAGTTTATAGTGTTTTTAACTAAGCTTATACTTAGTTTATTAAGCGATTTTATAAAGATATCTACGGTTTATTTTATATACTATAAATAGTATAGTCGGAGATCTTTAAAATTAGCTTAAAAGACTAAGTATAAAGTAGCTAGCTATGCCTTTAAGAATAAATAAGCTTTTTACTATTTTTAAACCCTTATATACGTTTACGTGCGGTAATTAGTTTATTATACCGGCCCGACCGGTAGTAATTAGTCCGTAGTACCGGCCTTAACCGGCGGTAATTAGTCCGTAGTACCGGCCTTAATTAGCGGTAATTAGTCCGCGCTTTATCCCCTTATCCTTATACTATAAAGCGTAGTAAATAGTAGCAATTCCTACTTATTTAAATAGAAATCCCTTAAATATCCGCTAAGCTAAGAGCGACTATATCGTACGATTAAGTACTTATCCTATAAGAAGTTAGATACTAAATAACATTTTCCTTAGTAAGAAGCTCTTATTAGCCTTTAAGTCTAACCTTAATAATAAGCACCTCTTCCTTAACGCGCTTATAATAAAACTTTAAGACGAGTAAGCTATAAGAGTAAAAAAGGCCGCGGCTTACTAAGCATACCGGTTTAATAATCTCCTTTACTCCTTTTTAAGGTACTATACTATAATAGCTTATAAAGCTAAACAGGATATAGAATAAGTCCCGCTTAGCTAAGCTAAAACCACTACTTTTTAAGAGGCAATCCGCTTTTAAAATACTAATAAAGGATAGACTATAAAACGATAAAATCTATATAACTAAGTAAACTAAATTCGGTATTACTTAAATAAATCGATTATCCTTTAAATAAAAAAAGTAAAGATAAGCTAACTTTAAAACTATCCGGCTCCTTACTTACTAAATACTCTTTAAATCGAGCTTATAATAAAGTTACTCTTTCCTTAAGACGATAAGCTTAGCGGATATTTCTACCGCGTACTATTAATAGAGTTTAGCTTAAGGGCCTTAACCGGAAATCCGCCTTAAAAGATACTTAGTAGTTTCTTAGTTTAGTATTACTATTTAGCCTTATTTACTATAGCCGCGCTAATTAAAGTATTTTTAAGACTCTCGATTAATAAAAACGAGCCTCCTATACCGAGGGCCTTATAGCGCACCGGATTTTAAGACGCGTATAAAACGGAAGGTTAAGCACTTAGCGAAAGTATTAAGACTAAGACCTTAATAATAAGCGATAAGGACGTAGTAAGCGATACCCTTAATAAGCTAAACCTATCTATACTAAGCGCGTAAATACTAAGACTAAGTATAGCTTTAAGCCCCTTAGTAAGAATAGTAGTAATATTAAATAAACAATTCCTTAGTCTCCTTTAAGCACTAAGAAAAGAAGACGCGCTTATTAAGCCCCGGGAAAAACCTTAATTACGAGCTAAGGATATAGGGAGATTTAACTTATTAAGACCTTTAAAAGTATCTTTTAACGAAGTTTAAGAAGACGATAAAGCTAGTACGTTTTAAGGAGTAAACCGTTTTATTAACTTTATCCGCCGAAACGCTAATAAAGATAAGGCCTACGCGGACGAATTAGCTATTTAATTACCCTCTTTCCTTTAAAGAAGTATAGCGGAATAGTATTTTAAGGACCTCTTAGAACTATAATAAGAAGAACTTAGCGAGCTTAGCGTTAAACTAAGCTAATAGATATCCGCCTTATAAAAACAGTTCGGAATCTACTTAAATATAGCAATATAAGCACTTAATAAAAAGCACTTTACTATCGAAGATATAGTAATAAGATCCGACTTTAAGTTTTAAATATCGCGCTTATAATATAAAGCTAAGGCCGCGCTTTACTAGCTAGACTATTTAACTATAGTAATTTACTAAAAGCTAGACGTTTACTTATAAGAATCCTTATAATACTTAGTAAGGAATAAGAATATTAATAAATAGATTAACGAATATAAGGAAATTCTTCTTTAACTATAAGTTAAATATACTTAAGGATTTTAAAAGCACTTACTAGCGTAAAAGAAATAAGTTTAACCTATAAAAAGGTAAGGGCTAACTAGCTATACCCTATACGCACTTTAAGGATAGTTTAAGACGCCTTAGCTATTTATTAAAAGCTCGCCGGGACTAAGGGTTATATTTTTAAACCGCTTAGTAAGGATAGATATACCTCGGGCCTTATAGCGCTCGCTAAGTTAAGGAAGAAACCCGCTTAAATAGCTAAGAATATAAGTTAAGGTCCTCTAGCTTAAGAGAGAAAGGACCGTTAAGACTATACGCTCGCTAATACTAAAGCTAAAATAGGCATACCCCGCGATTAAAGAAGGAACTATAGTAAAGACTAACGACTATTTAAAGGATAAAGAGTATAATATAAAAGGAGCTTAATCGGATATTAATAAAAGCTTAAAGGAAACCGTAATCTATATTATAGTAGACTTAGTATAGGAGGCCGATAAAGCGTGCGGATTTTACGGCGAAGTATTCTCCTTAAAGAATAAGCTTTACCGATACGTTAAAGATAAACACCCCCTTAACCTTAACTAAGACGTTGCTATATAAAGATATAGCTTAGTATAGTAAGTAGTTATTTAGAAGCTATAAAGCGTTTAAATAGTTAAAGCTTCCCTTAACGTTTAGTTATTAAACCTTAATAAGCCGTTACGATTTACTTATATATGCTTACTAGTCTACGGAAAAGAAGGGCTTAAGATAAGCATTAAAGCCTATATAGATACTAAGGCAGACCGAAGCTTTATTTAAGCCGACTTAATAAAGACCTTTTAAGATATAATTATAAACTCCTCTTAATAAATTCTTATTTAAGAAGTAAGAAGAATAGCTACTATTAAATAAGCGGAATTTACCGCTTATATACTAAGAAGGCTAGATAGCAGCCTCGCGGTTATAAAAGTAAGGATCGGCGCCTAAATAATAAAACGCTTAGCGGCTAATATATTGCTTAGCTAAGACTTTTTAGTTCCTTACTTAAAAGACCTTATTAACTTTATATCGGTTTTACGAATCGGGGCCTATAAAGGGATTAAAGCTAAAGTTTAGATAGTCCGGCTAAGACTAGCAATACGTAAACGGGTGATTTACTTAGTTATTACGACGATTTAAGCTAGTTTTAACTACGCCTTACCTATATAAGTCTAGGCGCCGCTATTAAGGCGTAATATAATATTTTTCCCCGATAACCTTAAGCTTGCCCGGATAATAATATAGAATTATATAAGCTTTATAGCGATAAACTATTTTAAGGAACTACTAGTGCTTTACTAAAGCTAAAAGGTAAAGATAATTACGGACCTTAATAAGCAGTTTTAGCTATATAAGGAGGTTAACGTTACTACTCTTTTAGCGGAAGCCCTTATAGAAAATCCGGATAGAATAGACCCCGCTAAGGACTTCCTATAAAAGGATCTTACTATAAACTATAAACTTAAAATCGGCCGAACTAAGGACCTACTTAAACTTACTACTAATAAAGGCGTCCGGATCTACGCTAAAGACTTAGAATACGTATTAAAAGTCTAAGATATCCTTTAATCGTTTCCCCGCCTTTAAAAGGACGAGGGAGTAGTATATATAAACGAATCTAAATATATATATATTCTTTTAGTAAAAGGATAGCAATATTAATAAGTTATATTAAGATTATACTTATTAAGCAATAGAGATAAGAAGGTAGTAAATACGATATTCGGCTAGCTAACCGCATAGGGCCGATTAAAATAAGTTTATAGGCTAACCCCGTTCGCGGTATTAGTATTCGTAGTATAAAAGATAGTAAATAAAAAGGAGAAGGGATAAGTAGTTATAGACTTATAAAGGATTAACGCTATTACTACCTAAAATATATACTTAATACCCCTTTAAAGCGATATAATTAAACGCCTTTAAGGAAAGAAGTTTATTAGTACGGTAAATATATAATCGGTTTTTTACTAGTTCTTAGTTTATTAAGACTACTAAGAAAGGTTTATAGTTATAAGCTATCGCGGGCTAAAAAGATTACTAGTAATACTTATAGGCTTTAAAAACTCCTTAGTATACGTTTAAAGGTTTATCGATAACGTCTTCTATAGATATTAAGAATACGCGGCGGCCTATATCGACAATATTATTATCTACTCCGATATAGTTAAAAAATACCTTTAATATTTAAAGGCCGTATTCCGCGCCTTTTACGACTATAATATTACCTTATTTAAACTAAAGTCTTTCTTAGTATACCTATCTATATAGCTCCTTAGATTTAAGGTAGACGCTATTAGCTTAATAAATATAAATAAACGCGTATAAGCTTTAAGGGATATTGCGTTCTTAAAGAACCTTTAATAGCTTAAGAAATAGATCGGCCTTACTAAGTAGCTACGCTATATAGTCCTGTATTTCGCTAATAAAGTTAACGTCCTATAAAAATAAAAGACGGAGCTGCTTTAAGTAAGATAGGAAGAAGGAGTCCCCTTAAGGGGCTAAAGATAGGCTTAATATGCTGCGAAAGCCGCTTTTTAGCCTACTTTAGAAAAAGAAGAGGCCTTCGCGATTTTAACTAAGAAACTTACTAAGCTTTAAACGATTTACTACTTTAACCCCGCTTAATAACTATTTATTTAAATCGATATATCTTAAGAATACGGAGTAGCGGCTATAGCTTTTTACTTAAAAGAAGGTATAAAATAAGATAAAAAGACGCTACTAGCCTAAACTAAGGTCTAGCTTATTATCTACTTAAGCCGCGCCCTTTAAAGCGGAGAACCTTAATACTAGCCTATAAAACTTAAAATAGCCGGTTTAGTATAAGCAATATATAAGCTACGCACTATAGTACTATCCGTAAAAACGCTATAAGTAGTTATCTTTACTAACTATATAAGTACTTATAAAATCGTATACTAAAAATCCCTATTCTTTACTAGTATAAAATCTAATGATAAGCTAGTCTTTATATCTTAATACTTAAGCTAATTCCCGCTTAAGGTATACTATATCCTAAGCGTCGAAAACGTTATACCGGACGCGCTTTTACGTCTACTATACTAAGACGATAAGCTAGTATCCTTAAACTAAAAAGGGGAATTAAAACGTATTTAAGAAGATAAGATAACGGACCGCGTATTCCTCTACGCGGAAGTATTAATCAAATTGCCGCTCCGCTAAAAAATAATTAATAGATATATAGAAGATATATAATAAGTAAAAATTATAGCGTAACTCGGCGATAAAAATAAGGTCCTTAGACTCTTATTCCTCCGGTCGTAGGGGTTGCTATACTTTATAGAGAACGATAAACGCCGGAGACTATATATCCTTAAGACTTATACTAAAGAGATCGTTAAAGACGCTTACGCTAAATACTTTTATACTAGCCGCACGTATATATAGCAAGACCTATCTAAAAGCTTCTCGATCTTATAGCTTAGTAAATATATAGATAAGGTTATAGATAGCTATAATACTTACTACTATAACTAAACCGATTAAGGTAAAACGCTAAGATAGCTTATCCCGATTTAAAGCCTGCCGGTTTTATATTATATAATAGCAATAAACTTTATTACTAGGCTCTTAGTAGTTTAAGCCGAATAATCCTTATAAAAAGATCCTATAAAGAACTTCTTTAATACCTTACTAACCGTAATTAATAAATTCTTAAAAATATATCTCCTTATCTTAAGCAATAACTAGTTTATAGCGGAAGACTAAGTATAAGCATTATATACCGAACTACTCCGCGCTAACTAAGGGATTCCGAAGGGGATAATCTATAACTAAGATATAAAGTTTACCTTAGTATTTTAGCGGACTTTATAGTAAGCCTTCGGATCGAAGCTTTTTATATTTACCGCTTAGTACCCTTAAACCGACGGCTTATTAGAAAGGCGAAACTAAACTATAAAAATCGCGCTACGATTCTTTACTGCTAATTTCCTAAACCTATGCTAAACTAATATACTAGTCGCCTTTTAGTTTAGCCTTAATAATTCCTTCTCCTTAGTAATTTACGCGGCCTTTAGTAAGCTTATTATAAGGATAAGAATAGATAATAGCCTCCGGTTCTTAAGTAACTACTTATACTTATAAAACTAAGAAGTCTTATAAGAAGAAGCTAAGTTAGCTATTACCTACGCTTAAGCCGCTATAAAAGATAAATATAATAAGAAATACCGCCCGCTAAAATTTAAGCCTAGCGATTAAGTCTAGCTATAGCTTAGTAAAAGCTACTATATTGCGGATAGCAAACTAGCAAAGCTTTAAGAAAGACGCACTAAGCCGTTTAAAGTTATTACTAAAGTAAGATAGCTTATATACCGGTTAAATATAAAAAGGTCTTTTAATATTTATTTAGTTGTTTTAGTAGCATAACTATGCTTAACGGACGAGCTAGCTATACGCTTAAGACTAGTTTAGAATAAAAGGATACCTTACTTAAACGAGTAAGAAGTAAAATAAATCCTATAAAGCCGTATAATAAAAAAAGGCGGCGGAAAGCTAAGAAAAGAGTTCCTTATAGCTTAAAAAAGCTAGCTAAGTAGCTATAACTTATAGGTAGACGAAAAAGCAGTCTTTTTACTAAAAATCGTAAAAGCCTTTAAAAAAGCATAAAAAGAGTTAGCTACTTAAGTAGTTTAGATAAGAGTATAACGCGCGGCCTTTATAACTTAATATAAAACTCTCCGACTAAGAGAATTAAGCGGTTAGGCCTAAGCACGAGACTTAAAAGCTACTATAAGTTATAAGAAACTATAACTTATTACGCTTAAGGTAATTAGTTATTTTAATAATAATATACCGCTATTTACCTTAAATAATAAGGCCTTTTTAGCCTTATAGTATACTTATTTAAATTCTTTTTACTACCTACCCTCTTTCTTTTTCTTTTTTCTTTTTATAACTATATTTCCCTTTACCGCTAGCTATAGCCCGCCGCACCTTACTTACTCCTATACGTATAACCTTCTTTACTTTAAGCTTATAATCCTTATACTTCCGTTTTAAGTCCTTTTATCGTCTAACGTCTCTTATAGCTAAGATTAGCTATTTCGTAATTACTTTTTTAGCCCGCTCTCTTATAAGCCCTTACGCCTTTAATATAAAGGATATAAGCAAGCCTTTAAGCTTTATAAAAACGAGGCGGCTATCCTTTATAGCCTTAAGTCTCTTAGTAAAAGTTAAAACCTTTAGGTTTAAGCTTCTATATAAACCTATACCGCCTTCCGTAGCTGCGCTTAAGCTAATAGATTCGACTTAAACTATAGTACTATAAGGGACGGCCTATACTACCCTCTTTAAATACTTAACTTAAACGACTTACCTCTTAGCCTTATACTATAGCGAGGTTTAGATAGCCGGTTTCGCGGCAACTTAGCTATACCTCTTACTTAGCTCTTACTATTTAAAAGCCCCCGCCGCTTATATATTTTTTAAGGCGTAGCCGGAAATCTTTATTAGCGGAATAATTAGCCGATACGTAACGCCTTAAGGTTAGCTAACCTCGCTATAGTCCTAAGATTTATAGTAGCCGCTATAGCTAGCGGAAACCCGCTTTAGCTAAACGATTAAAATAATATCCGCGCTATCCTTAACTATATATCTAAGGCTTAGCTTAACTAGTTTATAGCTAGGTTTATAGAGATATCTTAAGCTACTACGGCTAAAACCTTATCTCGTTTCGCACACGGTCTAGCCTATGCTATAAAATCCCTTTTTTAGCCTATAGCCGCTATAGGCCTTAAGGACTTATTTAGTCCCGCTTAGTAAACGCTCTTTCCGCCCGCCGCTATGCTTAGCCCGGCTATATAAAGGCGTATAAGCGCCTTATTATAGTTTATCCGCCGTCCCTCCTTAACCGGAGGAGATAGCAATAACTAGCCTTATAATATATTCCGCCGCCCGATTTTATAAGAGCCGCTAGTAGTAACTAATATAATCTTTAATAGACCCGGCTTTATAGGCCTATACTCCGGTAATAAGATTATAATAATCGGGAGTTTCCGCTTAGCTATAAACTACGCTAAGTTCTACTTATAAGCCCGCGAAAAGTCTAAACGCGACTTAACTTTAACTTAAATAATAAAGTTCTTAGGCTTTAATATCCACTTTATTAGCCGCACCGACTACGCGCTTTATATTCTCGCCCTTAAGGCCCCTTCCGTATAAAGGTTCTTTAAGACTATTAAGCACGTTTAGAACCTTTAAAGTAAGGAGTTAAGCACTAAGGCTATTAAGGACCTTATTACCCGCTTTTAAGCGGGAATATAAACGTTCGATACCTTAGTGCTACCTATACCTATTAATATTAGCGGGACGGCCTACCTTTACCTTAATAACTTCTTAGTAACTAAACGCGTATTAGTTAGCGGAAAGGCGTAGGTAGTAGCGCCGCGTAAAAAGGATAATAAGTTAAAAAGCCTAGCGATAGATAGTAAGGGATAACTGCGATAGCGGTAGTAAGTAAGATATAATATCTCGCTTATAGGCGGCCTATAAAGCTAGTAAGTAAAACGGGAGACTTAGCGAAGGATTAAAAATAGCGTAAAAAAGGTAAGTAAGATAATAATATAAGATAAGGCCTAAATAAAGCTAGTCTCTTATAATATATCCCGCTAAGGAACTTAAGTATTTCTTAGCGCGGAGACTTCTTATTGCTTAATAAGGGCTTAAATATACGCTTTAAAAGAAAGTCGGAAAACCTTACTATAAGTTTTAGCTAAACGCACTAATCGCCTTAATAAAAACAAAGCTATATAACTAAATATAAAGTAAAGAGCTACGATAAAGCCGCTTACTAACTATCTTAAGCTACTTAGCTACTATTAGCTAAATAGGCCGAAAAAACTATTAAAAGGATAAAGATAGCGTACTATTAATATAGCGTAAAGATACTACTATAAAGCTATTACTTAGCACCCCCTTTACTTTATTCTTACTTTAAACTAAAAAGGACGTTAGCTTTTCTTTTTTGCTTAAGGGAGTTATTATAGAATCTAAACGGCTATGCTTAAACTCCTTACTTTACTTTTAAGGAAGCCTTATAAAACCCCGCGATAAGAACGCTTAAAGCACGTACTACGAAAGCTCGCTTAAAGAGATATAACGAATATTACTAATCGGACCCCGCTAAGGTTTCCGGGATATAGCTATAAAGGGTTAAGAGCTTACCTAACTATAGTTTACGATATCTTTAACTAAAAGAGATACTATAAAAACTATTAAGTAGATTTTGCCGGTATCTTTAAGGGATTTTTAAGGATTTCCGCGGGATATCCTAACTATAGTTTAACCTATTTCTAACTATAAAAGCGCCCTAGAAGATATAAGATAAACCTTACCGCGATTTTTAAGGGATATTTAAGGATATTTAAGGGATTTCCCCGACTATAGTTTATAGTATTTTTAACTAGGCTTATACTTAGTTTATTAAGCGATTTTATAAGGATATTTATAGTTTATTTTACGTACTATAAATAGTATAGTTAAAGATCCTTAAAATTAGCTAAAAGGACTAAGTATAAAGTAGCTAGCTATGCCTTTAAGAATAGATAAGCTTTTTACTATTTCTAAACCTTTATATACGTTTACGTGCGGTAATTAGTCCGTTATACTAGCTTAACCGGCGGTAATTAGTCCGTAGTACCGGCCCCGACTAGCGGTAATTAGTCCGTAGTACTAGCCCTAACTAGCGGTAATTAGTCCGCGCCTTATCCCCTTATCCTTATGCTATAAAGCGTAGTAAGTATATTATATCTTAAGCGTTAAAAACGTTATACTAAACGCGCTTTTACGTTTACCGTACTAAGACGATAAGCTAGTATCCTTAAACTAAAAAGGGGAATTAAAACGTATTTAAGAAGATAAGATAACGGACCGCGTATTCCTTTATATAAAAGCATTAATCGAATTGCCGCTCCGCTAGAAAATAATTAACGGATATATAAAGGATATATAGTAAGTAAAAACTATAGCGTAGCTTAGTAATAAGGACGGGGTCCTTAGACTCCTATTCCTTTAATTATAAGGGTTGCTATACTTTATAAAGAACGACGGACGCTAAAAACTATATATCCTTAAGACTTACGCTAAGGAAATTATTAAAGACGCCTACGCTAAATATTTTTATACCGGCCGTACCTATATATAGTAAGATTTATCTAAAAGCTTCTTAATCTTATAGCTTAGTAGATATATAAACGAGGTTATAAACGGCTATAATACTTATAACTATAATTAAATTAATTAAGGTAAGACGCTAAGGTAGCTTATCTTAATTTAAAGCTTGCCGGTTTTATATTATATAATAGTAATAGACTTTATTACTAAGCTCTTAATAGTTTAAGCTAAACAATCCTTATAAAAAGATCTTAAAAGGAACTTCTTTAATACTTTACTAACTATAACTAATAAATTCTTAAAAATATATCTCCTTATTTTAAGCAATAACTAGTTTATAGCAAAAGATTAAGTATAAGCGTTATATACTTAACTACTTCGCGCTAACTAAGGGATTTTAAAGGGGATAATCTTTAAGTAAAACGTAAAGTTTACTTTAGTATTTTAACGGACTTTATAATAAGCCTTTAAATTAAAGCTTCTTATATTTACCGCTTAGTACCCTTAAACTAATAGCTTATAAAAAAGGCGAAACTAAACTATAGAAATCGCGCTATAATTCTTTACTACTAATTTCCTAAACTTATATTAAATTAATATACTAATCGCCTTTTAGTTTAGCTTTAATAATTCCTTCTCCTTAGTAATTTATATAGCTTTTAGTAAGCTTATTATAAGGATAAGAATAAATAACGGCCTCTAGTTCCTTAGTAATTACTTATACTTATAAAACTAAGAGGTCTTATAAGAAAAAGCTAAGTTAGCTATCGCTTATGCTTAAGCCGCTATAAAGGATAAATATAATAAGAAATACCGCTTATTAAAATTTAAGCTTAGCAATTAAGTCTAGCTATAGCTTAATAAAGGCTATTATATTATAAATAGTAAACTAGTAAAGCTTTAAAAAAGACGTATTAAGCCGTTTAAAGTTACCGCTAAAGTAAGAAAGCTTATATACTAGCTAGATAAAAAAAGGTCCCTTAATATTTATCCGGTTAATTTAGTAGTATAATTACGCTTAGTAAACAAGCTAGCTATATACTTAAGACTAGTTTAAGATAAAAAGATACCTTACTTAAATAAGTAAAAAGTAAAACGAATCCTATAAAGCTATATAGTAAAAAAAGGCGGCGGAAAGCTAAGGAAGGAGTTTTTTATAGCTTAAAAAGGCTAGCTAAGCAGTTATAATTTATAAGTAAACGAAAAAGCAGTCTTCTCGCTAAAAATTATAAAAGCCTTCGAAAAAGTATAAGAGGAGTTAGCTACTTATATAGTTCGGATAAAAGCATAACGCGCGGCCTTTATAACTTAATATAAAACTTTTTAACTAAGAGAATTAAGCGGTTAAGCTTAAGCACGAGACTTAAAAGCTATTATAAGTTATAAGAAACTATAACTAACTATACTTAAGGTAATTAGTTATTTTAATAATAATATACCGCCGTTTACTTTAAGTAATAAGGCCTTTTTAGCCTTATAATATACTTATTTAAATTCTCTTTATTACTTACCTTCTCTTCTTTCCTTTCTTTTCTTTATAACTATATTTCCCTTTACCGCTAGCTATAGCCCGCCGTACCTTACTTACTCCTATATATATAAATTTCTTTACCTTTAGCCTATAATCTTTATACTTCCGTTTTAAGTCCCTTTATTTTCTAACGTCTCCTATAGCTAAGACTAGTAATTTTATAACTACTTCTTTAGCCCGCTTTTTTATAAGCCTTTACGCTTTTAATATAAAAGATATAAGTAAGCGCTTAAGCTTTATAAAAACAAGGCGGCTATCCTTTATAGCCTTAAGTCCTTTAGCGAGAGTTAAAACCTTTAATTTTAAGCTTTTATATAGACCTACGCCGCCTTTTATAGCCGCGCTTAAGCTAATAGATTTAACCTAAACTATAATACTATAAAGGACGGCCTATATTACCTTCTTTAAATACTTAACTTAGACGACTTACCTCTTAGCCTTATATTATAGCGTAGTTTAAACGGCCGGTTTCGCAGTAACTTAGCTATACCTCCTACTTAGCTCTTACTATCTAAAAGCCCCCGCCGCCTATATATTTTTTAATATATAGCTAGAAATCTTTATTAGCGGAATAACTAGCTAATACTTAATGCCTTTAAGTTAGCTAACCTCGCTATAGTCTTAAGATTTATAATAGCCGCTATAGCTAATAAAAACCCGCTTTAGCTAAATAACTAAAATAATATCCGCGCCGTCCTTAATTATATATCTAAGGCCTAGCTTAACTAGTTTATAGCTAGGTTTATAGCGGCGTCTTAAGCTACTATAGCTAAAACCCCGTCTTACTTCGTACGCGGTCTAGCCTATACTATAAAATCCCTTTCTTAGCCTATAGCCGCCTTAGGCCTTAAGGACTTATTTAGTCTTACTTAGCGAACGCTCTTTTTACTTGCCGCTATGCTTAGCCCGGCTATATAAAAGCGTATAAGCGCCTTATTATAGTCTATTTACTATCCCTTCTTAACTAAAGGAGATAGCGATAACGAGCCTTATAATATATTCCGCCGCCCGATTTTATAAAAGCTACTAATAGTAATTAATATAATTCTTAACGGGCCTAGCTTCGCGGGCTTATACTTTAGCGATAAGATTGTAATAATTAAGAGTTTCCGCCTAGCTATAAACTACGCTAGGTTTTACTTATAGGCCTATAAAGAGTTTAAACGCGACTTAACTTTAACTTAAGCAATAAAATTCCTAGGCTTCGATATCCGCTTTATTAGCTATATTAACTACGCGCTTTATATTCTTACCTTTAAAGCCCCCTTTATATAGAGGTTTTTTAAGACTATTAAGCATATTTAAAACCTTAAAAGCGAGGAGTTAAGTATTAAAGCTATTAAGGACCTTATTACTTACTTTTAAGCGGGAATATAGACGTTTAATACTTTAATGCTAACTATACTTATTAATATTAGCGGGATAGCTTACTTATACTTTAATACCTTCTTAGTAGCTAGACGCGAGTTAGTTAGTAAAACGGCGTAGGTAATAACGCTATATAAAAAGGATAATAAGTTAAAAAGCCTAGTAATAAAAAGCAAGGGATAACTATAATAGCGGTAGTAAGTAAGATATAATATCTTGTTTATAAGCGGCTTATAAGGCTAGTAAGTAGTATAGGAAATTTAGCGGAGGATTAAAGAATAGTATAAAAGGGTAAGTAAGGTAATAATATAAAATAAAGCTAAAATAAAGCTAGTTTCTTATAATATATCCTACTAAGGAATTTAAGCATTCCTTAGCGCGGAGACTCTTTACTACTTAATAAGTGCTTTAACGCACGCCTTAAAGGAAAGTCGGAAAAATATACTATAAGTTTTAGCTAATCGCGCTAATCGCCTTAATAAAAACGAAGATATATAACTAAATAAGAGGTAAGAATTTACGATAAGAGCTGCTTATTAGCTATTTTAAGCTACTTAGCTACTATCGGCTAAGCGGGCTAAAAAAACTATTAAAAGGATAAGGATAGTATATTATTAATATAGCGCGAAGACGTTACTATAAAGCTATTACTTAGCGCCCCCTTTACTTTATTCTTACTTTAAACTAATAAGGATATTAGCTTTTTTTTTTACTTAAAGGAGTTATTATAAAATTTAAATAGCTATACTTAAACTCCTTACTTTACTTTTAAGGAGCCTTATAAAACCCCGCGATAAGAACGCCCGGAGTATATACTATAAAGGCTCGCTTAAGGAGATATAATAAATATTACTAGTCGGACCCCGCTAAGGTTTCTAAGATATAACTATAAAGGGTTAAGAGCTTACTTAACTATAGTTTATAATATCTTTAACTATAAGAGATACTATAAAAACTATTAAGCGGATTCCGCTAGTATCTTTAAAGGATTTTTAAGAATTTCCGCGGGATATTTTAATTATAGTTCGACCCGTTTTTAACTATAAAAGCACCTTAAAAGATATAGGATAAACCTTACCGCGATTTTTAAGGGATATTTAAGGATATTTAAGGGATTTCCTTAATTATAGTCTATAGTGTTTTTAACCGGGCTTATACTTAGTTTATTAAGCGATTTTATAAGAATATTTACGGTTTATCTATATACTACGGATAGTATAGTTAAAGATCCTTAAAATTAGCTTAAAGAATAAAGTATAAAGTAGCTAGCTATGCTTTTAAGAATAAAAAGCCTTTTTACTATTTTTAAACCTTTATATACGTTTATATATAGTAATTAGTCCGTTATACCGGCCCGACTAGCAGTAATTAGTTTATAGTACCGGCCTTAACTAGCGGTAATTAGTCCGCGCCTTATCCCCTTATCCTTATACTATAAAGCGTAGTACTATACTTATAAAAGCTATCCTTAAACTACTTTAAACCTTTATAGTCTCTTTTAAGTATACCTCTAGCCTTTAAATTAAAGTATTTAGTATTAAGATATCTATATTTTTATTGCTTAGCTTTATTATTATTATAAGTAAGGAAGGGGTTTAATAAAGAGTTAGTAGCGCTAGCTATAAAGCTTATTTTTACTTAAGGGGTAGTAGTAGCTTCGGAGCTTATTACTACCTTAGCTTATTACTCTTAACTTAAGGGCTACTTAGCTTACTCTCCCTTAATTTATTGTTCTTATTATAGTTAGAATTATCTTAATAGTTTAAAGTATTATAATAGCTTAAGTAATATAGTATTATATCTTTTATAAGGTTAACGTTATTTTTATTCTTATTAAAGACCGTAATATTATAGTTTTCTTCCTTAAGGGGTAAGGTCTTTTTAATAGCCTTATAAAAGCGTACGTCCTTAGTAATTATAATTCTCTTTTAATTAAAAAGCTATACTTTATAGATATAACTATAAAGCCCCTTAAGACTTATAAGTCTACCTTTTTACGCCTTAAGGTCTATTTTAGCCGTCTTAGCTAACATCTTTTACGGCTTAGTTATATATATAATATAACCTTAAGTCTAAATATATTTAATAAAGTATATATAAAGGACCTTAATCTCTTTAAGTAAGGCTTTTAGCGGCGCCTCCTTTAAAGCCGTGCCGCGTATAAGTAAGAGGTTCGCTATATATATAGCTATCTCTATATACTAAGGCTAAAGGAATTTCGGTAGCCTTTTCTTTATATATATTACCCTTATAAACTTTATAAGCGTGCGGCCTGCTCTTTTTACCTTACCGTTTTACTAAGATATATAAGGTGCGCTATAGCGTAATATAAAGTAATCCTCCCTTAACTAAGTCTTTATCCTTTTAACGTAGAATTTCATTGCGTTATTAAAGGCTAGCACCTAAATAAAGGCGCCGGTAGCGCTATTCTTAACTTATATTCTTTAAGCCTTTATTATATTAAAGGCCTAATCCTATATAAGCAAAAATAGTACTTAGTAAAATCTAGTAAAGAGTTTAATACTATAAAGGCTATAATTAATACCCTTCTAACTTATAAGCTTATATTAAAGGAAGTCTTAATATATATATATATAAAAGGCTTAAGCTACTATGCTTAGGCTATAACTAATTATCGCGTCCGCTTTCTTTAAATAGTAAGCTTTATAATAAAATCTCTTAGCCTTTTCCTTATAAATTTTAAGGCTAGCTTTATTATATACTTTAAGGACTCTCTTTAAGCTAGCGTAGCTAAGGCGGCGGTATATAGTCCCGTAATTTATATATTACTAAGTATGCGGTAAGGCTATAAAGCTAAAAGTTATATATATACCTCTTAGTTTTATATCTAAGATCGTTATAATACGTATTTTCTATTTAATATTATAGACCTTAGTCTTAGTAAGTATATAAAATAGGCGTTCCTTAATATCGTCTAGCTTAATGCTTTTCTCTTTAAAGCATTAGTTACTTATAAGGTTAGCCGGTAATACCGGCGCGTAATTAATATTTAATAACTTTAGTATAATATTACCGATAATAACCTTAATAGTGTTTATAGCTTTTACTTATAATAGGCTGCTATTTAACGATATTATTAAAAAGGGGTTAACGGCCTTAATATTAATAAACTATTTTAAGTTATTAAAGCAGTAAGTTATATATTTAAAGTTTACGATAGCTTTATCTTAAACGGGCTTATATTTATCTATAACCGCGCCACTTAAAAAGTAGCCGTTAAATTCGCTACTAGCTATTATAATAGCTATATTGCCCGCCTTATTCCCTTTATTACTAGTCGCGGCCTTAGCGGCTTTAAGTTTCTTTTAAAATTTAAGAGCTTTATTAAGGTACTTAGTTTAGCAGTCCGGCTCTTTATATATAACTTTTTTTAGCTTAATATAGTAGCCGCACTTTAAAATAACGGTCTCCTTAAAGGTATTATATTTCTTACTTAGTCTATTAAAGCTAGTAGTGTTTTTATTAAAGTTCTTCTTAAAGCCCTTATTGCCGCTTCCGCTATTATTACTAAGGCCCTTATTTTTGCTAAAAGCGGCGTTAGCTAAAGCCTTTAACCTTTCGGCTTTAGCTACTTTTATAAGCTATTTATATATCTTATCCTTTAAGATATAATTCCCGCGTTATTAATTAAATACTTAGTTACTAAACTAGTTTAAGCGATGCTTTTAAATGCTCTTAAGGGCTATAATTATAAAGAGCCGTTTTAAAAGACCTTTCTCTACCGCAATAAGTTAATCCTAGTATTAATATAGCTTCTTTATAAACTCCTTAATACTAGTAAATTTCTTTTTATCTTTAGTAATAAATTCTATAAAGGTAGTATAAAATAAAACTTTAAGAACCTTTATAAAGGACTCCTTAATTAAGTTTATAATCTTTTTAGCGGTTATATAAGCTTTTTACCCGTTTTCTATAAAGAGATCCCTTATCTTAAGTATAATACTCGTAATAATACTATGCTTCGCCGCTTTATTATTCTTCTTTTATACGCTAAACTTAAGTATACCCGCTAAAAGCATTACTTTAGTACTATTAAGGAAGCCTTTAAGGTCTTTTTACTATAAAGAAATAGTGCGATAATACCGCACTGCTAAAAGGTCTCGCCCCGGCCTTAGTTAAGGGTCGGGACGCTAATTATTATCTATATACTTATATCTTATATACCGACATATAAGTAGCTAAAGCGCTTATATCTTACGTTCCGTAATAATTGCCGCCTTAAAAGGAAAGACAATAATGTCCTCGTTATTTATAAAACGGGACCTTCCCGGTTTATTAAGCCGGTAGCTAAAAGCTACGCACGCTTATATTATTACGCGCGCTTAAGGGAGCCTTATTTTCGTATAGACTTATAAGTCTACTTTCTTACGCGGGGATCGAACCTACGCTAAAGAAATTACTACTATTTATTACGGAGAAATAGTGCGATAATACCGCACTAATAAAAGGTCTCGCCTTAGCCTTAGTTAAGGGTCGGGACGCTAATTATCGTCTATATACTTATATCTTATATACTGATATATAAGTAGCTAAAGCGCTTATATCTTACGTTTCGTAATACTTTTATACTAAGGGTAACTATAAGCTTTATTATTTAAAAATTATAATTTTCTTAGCCTTAAAGCTTATCTATATTAGCCTTATGCCCCTGTTTTAAAGCCGTTAATACTATTATATATTTAAGGTTAAAAGAGGTTATAAATCTACTAGCGGCGACTATCTTATTATACTAAGCTGTTAATAATAGTAGCGACTATCTTATAGTAAATCTTCTACCCTATATAATATAGATATAGAGTTAGCTAAATATAGCTATAAAGTTATATCCTTTTTAAGCGTATACGTCTTATATAATATACTTAGTTAAGGCTATTAATTTATTATTATTATATAGGTAGCGATAGCCTTAGTATCTCGCGCTGCCTTTTTACCTTAGTTTTTAAAGGCCTACGGGTTAAAAAGTTTAAAATAAGATTAAGATAATTAAGATAATTAAGGTAAAGAGATTAAAGTAGTAATTTCGCAGCGCGCAAGGGCTATAACTTATAAAAAGAGGGAGCTTGAAAAGATAATAATAGTATCTAGCTAGCTAGGAAGAAATATATATATAAGGGGTGCCTTTATATATATTTAGCTAACCCCTATAAATAAGGGCTAAAGCTACGCTTAGGGCTCTTATAGTAAATTAAGTGTGGGGCCTTAGCGTGTATACTCCTTACGTTTATAACACTTAATACTTACTTATTTAACAAGTAAATTAAGCAGCTAGTATAGAAAATATACTAAAATACTAGTTATCTTTAAAGGAGGCGCCTTTTCTTTTAGCAGAGGTAACTGCTTTTTTAATAGGTTATAAGCCCGGTTTTGCGTATATGCGCCTATAGTGTGCGCTAAGATAGCGCGGTTTAATATTCGAACCCTATAGATAATAAATTAAGTGTAAGCTATCTTAAAGCTTAAGGAGCGCTAAAAGATAAGGAAAAAGCTACTCTTTAGCTTTACCCTCCTTTTATAATACGCGTAGACATACGGGGAAGTATAGAAAAATATATATACTAAAATACTAGTTATCTTTAAAGGAGGTGCCTTTACTTTTAGTAAAGGTAATTAGTTTTTTAACATATAGAAAAATATATATACTAAAATACTAGTTATCTTTAAAGGAGGTGCCTTTACTTTTAGTAAAGGTAATTAGTTTTTTAATAGGTTATAAGTTCTGTTTCCGTTTTGCGTATATATGCTTATAGTATGCGCTAAGATAGCGCGGTTTAATGTTTAAACTTTATAGATAATAAATTAAGAGTAAGCTATCTTAAAGCTTAAGGAGCGCTAAAAAATAAGAAAAAAGCTACTTTTAAGCTTTACCCTCCTCTTATAACATACGTAGACTTGCGGGGAGGTGTGGAAAATATACTAAAATACTAGTTATCTTTAAAGAAGGTGCTTCTACTTTTAGTAAAAGTAACTAGTTTTTTAATAGCTAGCTACCTAGGTATAGTACTTAGGTACGTTTTAACGAGGAGTAATAAGCTTTAGGTTTAGTAAGTATAAGCTCTTAATTTCCTTACTAGTTAAGCCTCTCTTAGATTAAATCGCCGACTTAAGCGCTACGGCGCTATAAATATATATACACATCCCTTAATAACCGTATCGACGCTAAGGTGCTTTTTTATAGGGCCTTATTTAACCTTAAGTACCTATTATACCTCGTCCTCCTTATAACTTAAACTTAGGGTAATAAATGCTAAGATAAAAGGTACCTTAGCCCCCCCCCCCCCGTTAATCCCTTAAGGGCAAGCAAGTCCTAAGGTATATAATATCGTTTATTTTATATAAAGTACTTAATAAGCACTTACTATATTAGTTATAGTCGCTTGCTTACCGGGGCTATATTATAATACAGGTACCTATATCTTTAAAATTCTATAAGTACTTTTCTATAAGTACTTATAGAATTAGATTATTAAGCAATATATATATTATTATATAAATCTATACTTACTATAAGTACTTTTATCTCGCGCTAAAAGTATACTTTTTTTTATTACTTAATTAATAATTTAAAGATAATTCTTTTTAATTAAGTAAGATCTTTATTCTTTTTAGTATTTTTATTAACTTTTTTAGTTAAATAAAAGCTAAAAAAAGCCCTTTTTTAATACTTAAAAGGTCGATTTAAAGTTAGTTTTACTTTTAAAAAAGTATATTTAAGCTTAGGTTTTTTTATTATTACTTTTTACTTTATTATTATTATTATAATATAGCGCTTTAATTATTATATAGCTTTTATTATATAAATACTCCTTATCCTTTTGACTATATTGCTTTTACCTATATTATTAAGCTTTTTTTAATTTTTATTAATATTATTAGTACTATTAAATTATTTTAAAATAAAAAAGTAGCTTAATATATATTTAGTTAATTTAATAAGCGTTTTATTTAAGTAATATCTGTTAAAACTTTAAATATATAAATAAAGTAAAAAGATATATATTAATTTGAATACTTATAAGCTTTTTTACTTAAACTAAGAAAAATAAACTACTTTTTAATAGGAATATTTTAAGTTAAGTTATAAGTATAAGCCGCGTTAAATATAAAAGGTCTTAAAGTATACTTTATTAAAATAACTAATAAGGCGATTTATTATACTTATTAATTATACTAATTATTAAAACTTATTATCTTAATTAATTTTAATTGCTTAAACGTTTTAAAAACTTTTTTCTTTAATTTTACCTTTTAAAAATTTTTTAACTTTTTTACTTTTTTTACTTTCCTTTTTAATAAAAAAAACAAACTCTTTTCTTTTTATTGTTTTTTTATCTTTTTTATTCTTTAAGCGTTACCTTTTTTTTCTTATAATTTTAAAAAATACGTATTAATTGCGCTTTATTATTTTAAGCTACTTTTATTACTTTTTATAGTAGTCTTAAAAGTAAAATAAAGTATTACTATTTACACTTATATATATTTTTATTTATACTTACGCCTTATTTTAAAGATATATACTAGCGCTAGCCCGCCCCGCTTATTTATACCGCCTATATATAATAAGTACTAATACTTTTTAAATACCTGCGCGCCCGCCCGCGCTTACTTATATATATACTTACCTTCGCCCGCCTTCGCTTACTTATAAATATATGTTATACTTTTAAAGCTTTTATTAAAGACCCTTACTTATACATACGCTTATATATATATAAGACCCTTACCTATACTGCTTTTTAAGCCTTTTAATGCTAAGATAGACTTTTTTCTTTTTTTTTAATGCCCCCGCGCCGCCTTAAGGCGACTTATATAAAGCCCTTAAAAGCCTTTAAGCCTTTTAAGCCTTTAAAGTTACGATCCCGGCCTTTCTGCCTTCTTTAAGCTTTAAAACTTATAATAAAGTATTTAGCTTTATATAAAGCTTCCTTTATAAAAATAAATCTATTATTATTAAGTGGTTAAGCTTTTAAAAGCAAGATATCGATAAAATCGCTTTTATAACCTAAGTTATATTAATCTAAAATTATAAGCTATAACGAGGTATAATAAGTATAAGGCTTTATAAGCCTTTTATTTAAAAGCTTAACTGCTTTTCCTGCTTTTTTATAATAGCTTTATATAGTAATACCGCCGCCGTTATCTCCGCCGCTAACGAAGCCGCTACTAATAAAGCTACTAAGGCGTAAAAGTGGGATTTTCTTATTATAAAGAATTACTATAACTACAAACCTTTACTTAATTCCTTAGCATATAATATTTATTGCTAGCAAACTACTATATAGTAAGACTATAAGCGGAACCTCTTAAAATATAAAACTTTACTAGTAAAAGAGGTATTAAGTATGCTTTATAATATTTAGTCTTTTATAGCTTTCTTTTAGCTTTATAATATTTAGAACGATTGTTAAAAGCTTTATTTTTAAGCACTTTAAAGTAAAATAATAATATAAGCCTTTCTTAAGTATCTTTAAGTAAGCGACTTTTCTTATTATATTAAATTTAACTTTTATAATAAGAATAGGATTTAAGTCGTATTATAAACCTTCCTATAGTACTAAAAATTTAAAAACGCTTCCTTAAGGTTTTAAGCCTTAATAATATATATAAGACTAACCGCTTTAAGCTTTTTATTTTTTAAGTTATTAAAATTACTAACTAAAAGTCTTTAGCTAACTTCGCTTTTAGCCTTATAAATATAAAGAAAAAAGAGGGATATTAATAGCTATATAAGTCCTTTAACGCCTTTTATATATAAGTAAAAGCATTCAAGCCTTTTATAGTTATTATAAATAAGAAAGCCGCCCTTAAAATCGCCTTTCTTTATATTTTCCTTTTTATATAATAATAACTCTATATATATTATATTAATAGCAATATTTAGGCTTAAATCTAATTACGCTAAAAAGACAAAGTAAATCCTAATAGTCTTATAATAATACTAATAGAGAAGTCCTTCTTAAGGTTAAAGCTATCCTTACTTATAAGGCTATAAAATAAGGAGCCGCCGCCGCTATTACTACGTTTAGTTTAAATAATAAGAAAGTTAAATTTAGCCGCAAAAGAATACTACTAGCTTAAAAGCGCGTTATTTACTTAAAGACAAAAGCGGATTTCTATAAAGCGTAGCAGCAGCTTAATTAGTAATTCGGTTAATACTAAGGCTATATTATAACCTATATCTTAAATAAATATATATAGTAGCGGGAGTAGTAAGCAAGCTACTTTATTAGCTGCTATTATTACTTTAAATAGCAGGTTAATAGCTTAGTTAAGACCGCTTATAAAAATATAAAGTCCTATTTACTTATAAGCACCTTTAACCTTTTATATTTTTACGATACCCTTATTTAAATAATAAATAATAAAAAGATATCTTATATATAAATAGCAACTTAGTAAGAGATTTAATAAAAGCGGCGGTTTTTTAAGGAGTTATCTTAGCTTAAGAACCTTAATATAAAGGTTACTTATTAAGCTATTAATCTTCTTACTATATAATATCGACTTACTATTATTATAATACTTTTATTAACTTAAGAGCCTTAGCTACTACGGCCTTATAATAAGCGCTTTATATTATAGCTTAGCTTACTTTATATAAATATAATCTTTAAACGCTTTTAAGCTAAGCTAATACTTTAAAAGCGTAATATTTCTATATAATAGTAGCTTAAAAGCTATTAGTAAAGACCCCCCCCCCCCCCTTTTTCTCTATATCTTACTATTAATAATAACTCTTAAGACTTTAAGGAGTTATTACTTTAAATCCGCAATCTTAATATCGTTATAATTATACACGGCCGGCTTTATAATACTAAGCTACTTATACTTAACTCCTTTAAATACTAAGACGTATTAATAAAAGTATTATAGCTAGCTACGTTACTATAAAGGCTGCTTAATTTAAGTTTAGCTAGCTTAAAGCGGTTTTATAAAGGCGTTTAAAGATAAATCTTTTATAGTAAGATTAATAAACTTAGCTATAGTTTAAAGTCTTTTATAGCATTATAAGAAAAATCGTTAGCTTAAAATAATATAAGGGGAAAGGGATTAAGAGGAGAACGTAGTAAGGGCAATAAGGGTAGTAAGGGCGCTTATAGTACTAGCGGCGGCGATATAGCTATATCGCTACCGCTAGTATAGCGATAAGGGCATTAAAAGAGATATAGCTATATTACCGCTACTAGTATAGCGTTAAGGGCATCGAGGGCGATATAGCTATATTACTACTACCGGTATAGCATTAAAAGTATTAAGGGCGAAATAAGCACCTATACTTACTTACTAGTAGCGGCAATATTACGGAATCTAAACAGCCACGCTTAGACTCCTTACTTTACTCTTAAGGACCTTTACGGAACCCCGTAATAAGAACGCCCGGAGCACGCACTATAAAGGCTCGCCTAAGGAGATATAACAAACATTATTAGTTAGACCCCGCTAAGGTTTCCGAGATATAATATTATAGAACCTTTAGTATTTCTTATATATTAAGTAGTAAGGCGTAATTTATTTAATTTTAATTTACTAGCTAAAAAGGGAGAAGAAGACTTAGTGCTTACTACTAAACTAAATATAGTAAGAGTATCTTATTATATAAATTTCTTATGTTAAAAGTAGCTAAAAAAGAAAAAAGAAAAAAAGGAAAGAAGTTAAAAGAATGTTATAAAATCTAAACAGCCACGCCCGGACTCCTTACTCTACTTTTAAAGAGCCTTATAAAACCCCGCGATAAGAACGCTTAAAGTATATACTATAAAAGCTCGCTTAAGGAGATACGATAAATATTACCGGTCGGACCTTACTAAGGTTTTTAGGATATAACTATAAAGGGTTAAGAGCCTACTTAACTATAGTTTATAATATCTTTAACTATAAGAGATACTATAAAAACTATTAAGCGGATTCCGCCGGTATCTTTAAAGCATTTTTAAGGATTTCCGTAGGATTTCCTAATTATAGTTCGACTTATTTTTAACTATAAAAGCACCCTAGAAGATATAGGATAAATCTTACCGCGATTTTTAAGGGATATTTAAGGATATTTAAGGGATTTCCATAATTATAGTTTTTAGTATTTTTAACTAAGCTTATACTTAGTTTATTAAGCGATTTTATAAGGATATTTATAGTTTATCTATATACTA
>JAPEBW010000696.1:0-41772 GCA_027405785.1 Ophiocordyceps robertsii
TTATCTAACGGTAGCTATCCTTCTTACTCCTTAAATAGGAATTCGTTAAGAGGAGTTTATAGTTATATCTTAAAAGGTCTTTACTAAGTCGGCTTAGATAAGGCTTTAGTTTGCCCCGGTGTTTATATAGGCTTTAATACTTATCCTAGGCCTTTCTTTTCCGTAGACTAGTAAGTATATATAGGTAAATCGTAACGGCCTATTAAGGTTTAATAGCTAGATATTAAGGGAAGCCTTAACTATCTAAACGTTTTATAGCTTTTAAATAACTACTTACTATACTAAGCTATATCTTTATATAGCAATATCGCGGTTAGGGTTAAGGGGGTGTTTATCTTTAACGTATCGGTAAAGCTTATTCTTTAAGGGGAATACTTCGCCGTAAAATCCGTATACTCTATCGGCCTCTTATACTAAGTCTACTATAGTATAGATTGCGGTTTCCTTTAAGCTCTTATCGGTATCCGACTAAGCTCCTTTTATATTATACTCTTTATCCCTTAAATAGTTATTAGTTTTTACCGTAGTACCTTCCTTAGTCGCGGGGTATGCCCGTTTTAGCTTTAGCGTTAGTAAGCGTATAGTCTTAAAGGTCCTTTCTCTCTTTAGCTAAAGGACCTTAACCCGTATTCTTAGCTATTTAAGCGGGTTTCTTCCTTAACTTAGCGAGCGCTATAAGGTCCGAGGTATATCCGCCTTTACCGGGCGGTTTAAAAACATAACCCTTAGTCCCGGCGAGCCTTTAATAGATAGCCGGGGCGTCCCGGACTATTCTTTAAGTGCGTACGGGGTATAGCTAGTCGGCCCTCGCCTTTTTATAGGTTAAACCTATTTCTTTCGCGCTAGTAAGTGCTTTTAAGATCCCTAAGTATATTTAACTTATAGCTAAAGAAGAATTTCCTTCTATTTATTAATCTATTTATTAATATCTTTATTTCTTCTTAAACGTTATAAGGATTCTTATAAATAAATATTTAGCTTTTAGTAGATTATTATAGTTAAGTAGTTTAGCTAGTAAAGCGCGGCCTTAGCTTTATATTATAAGCGCGATATTTAAGACTTAAAGTTAGATCTTATTATTATATCTTAAATAATAAAGTGCTTTTTATTAAGTGCTTATATCGCTATATTTAAGCGGATTCCGAATTGTTTTTATAAAACGGAGATTTATCGGCTTAGTTTAACGCTAAGCTCGCTAAGTTCTTCTTATTATAGTTTTAAGAGGTCCCCGGAATACTATTCCGCTATACTTCTTTAAAGGAAAAAGGGTAATTAAATAGCTAATTCGTTTATATAGGCCTCGCTTTTATTAGTATTTTAGTAGATTAAGTCGATAAAACGGTTTACTCTTTTAAATATACTAGTCTTATTATCTTCCTAAACTTTATTAAAAGATACTTTTAAAGGTCTTAATAAGTTAAATCTCCTTATATCCTTAACTTATAGTTAAGGTTTTTCTTAAGGCTTAATAACCGCGTTTTCTTTTCTTAATACTTAAAAAAGATTAAAGAATTATTTATTTAATATTACTACTATTCTTACTAAAAGGCTTAAGGCTATACTTAATCTTAGTATTTATATACTAAGTATAGATAGGTTTAGCCTGCTAAGGGTATTACTTACCGCGTCCTTATCGCTTATTATAAAGGTTTTAGTATTAATACTTTTACTAAGCGCTTAACTTTCTATTTTATACGCGTCTTAAAATTTAGTACGCCGCGGGGCCCTTAGCGTAAAAGGCTCGATTTTATTAATTAAGAGTCTTAAAAATGCTTTAAATAGCGCGGCTATAGCGAATAGAGCTAAACGGTAATATTAAACTAGGAAATTACTAAGTATCCTTTAAGGCAGATTTTTAGTTAAGGCCCTTAAGCTAAACTTTATTAATAATACGCGGTAAAAATATCCGCTAAGCTTATTATCTTAAGGAAAAAGTAACTTTATTATAAGCTTAATTTAAAAGGTATTTAGCGGGCGGGGAGCTAAATAGTTTTAAGGTTAGCTTATCTTTACTTCTTCTATTTAAAGGATAATTAATCTATTTAAGTAATACCGAATTTAGTTTACTTAGTTATATAGGTTTTATTATTTTATAGTTTATTCTTTATTAGTATTTTAAAAGCGGATTACTTTTTAAAGGGTAGTAGTCTTAGCTTAGCTAAGTAAGACTTAATTTACGTCCTATTTAGCTTTATAAGCTATTATAGTATAGTACCTTAAAAAAAGGTAAAAGAGATTATTAAACTAATATACTTAGTAGGCCGTGGCCTCTTCCGCTTTTATAGCTTACTAATCTTAAAGTTTTATTATAAGTATATTAAGGAAGAGGTACTTATTATTAAAGTTAGACTTAAAGGTTAATAGGAGCTTCTTACTAAAGAAAATAGTATTTAATATCTAACTTCTTATAAGATAAGTACTTAATTATATAATATAGTCGCTTTTAGCTTAGCGGATATTTAAGGGATTTCTATTTAAATAAGTAAGAATTACTACTATTTACTACGCTTTATAACGTAAGGATAAAGGGATAAAGCGGGGATTTATTACTATTAATAAAGGCTAGTATTACGGACTAATTACTGCTAAATAAGGCCGGTATTATAAACTAATTACTGCTAATTAAGCTAGTATAATAAACTAATTACTATATATAAACGTATATAAGGGTTTAAAAATAGTAAAAAGCTTATCTATTCTTTAAAGTATAGCTAGCTACTTTATACTTAGTTCTTTAAGCTAATTTTAAGGATCTTTAACTATACTATCCTTTTATTTATTATTAATATATAGATAAACTATAAATATCCTTATAAAATCGCTTAATAAACTAAGTATAAGCTTAGTAAAAAACACTATCGACTATAGTTAAGGAAATCCCTTAAATATCTTAAAATATCCCTTTAAAATCGTAGTAAGGTTTATTCTATATCTTCCGGGGTGCTTTTATAGTTAAAAATAAGTCGAACTATAATTAAGATATCCCGCTGAAATCCTTAAATATCCCTTAAAGATACTAGTAAAATCCGCTTAGTAGTTTTTATAGTATCTTCTATAGTTAAAAACGTCGTAAACTATAGTTAAGTAGGCTTTTAACCCTTTATAGTTATATCTTAGAAACTATAGCGGGGTCCGATTAGTAATGTTTATTATATCTCTTTAGGCGAGCCTTCGTAGTATATACTTTAAACGTTCCCGTTATAAGGTTTTATAAGGCTCCTTAGGAGTAAAGTAAGGAGTTTAAGCGTAGCCGTTTAAATTCTATAATAAAACCCTTTACTAGTAGGATAAGTAGCTAATACTTTATACTTTTAAGCTAGCTAACTTTATTATAATCTTAAGATTTATCGTAGCTATTATAATTAACAGAAACTTACTTTAGCTAAATAATTAAAAAAATATTTACGCTATCCTTAACTATATATTTAAGGCCTAGCTTTACTAGTTTATAGCCGGGTTTATTATAACGTTTTAAGTTATTATAGTAAAAACTTTATTTTACTTTATATATAGTTTAGCTTATATAATAAAATCCCCTTTTTAGCTTATAGCCGCTATAAGCCTTAAAAACCCGTTTAGCCTTACTTAGTATACGCTCTTCTTTTTATTTACTATACTTAGCTTAGCTATATAAAAGCGTATAAGCGTCTTATTTTAGTTTATCCGCCGCCCCTTTTAAACTAAAGTAAATAGCGATAATTAAGCTTGCGATATATTCCGTAGCTTAATCTTATAAAAGCAACTAATAGTTATTAATATAACCCTTAATAAGCTTAGCTTCGCGGGATTATATTTTAGCAATAAGATTATAAACATTTTAAGTTTTCGCTTAGTTATAAACTACGCTAAGTTTTACTTATAGGCCCGTAAGGAATCTAAGCGCGACTTAGCTTTATTTTAAGCGATAAAGTTCTTAAGGTTTAATGTTTACTTTATTAGCTATACTAACTACGCGCTTTATATTTTTACCTTTAAGTCTTTTTTATAAAGAGGTTTTTTAAGACTATAAAATATATTTAAATCCTTAAAAGTAGGAAATTAAGTATTAAGGCTATTAAGGACTTTATTACCGGCTTTTAAGCGGGAATATAAACGTTTAATACTTTAATACTAACTATTCTTATTACTATTCGTAAAACGACTAAGCTTTACCTTAATAACTTTATAGTAGCTAAACGCGTATTAGTTAGTAAAAAAGTATAAGTAATAGCGCTATTTAAAAAAGACAATAAGTTAAAAAGTCTAGTAATAAAGAGTAAATAAAGGATAAATATAATAGTAGTAGTAAGTAAGATATAATATCCTACTTATTAGCGGCATATAAAGCTAATAAGTAGTATAAATAACTTAGTAAGGGATTAAAAACGGCGTAAAAAGTAAGTAAGATAATAATATAAAATAAGGCTTAAATAAGCTAGTTTCTTATAACGTATCCCGCTATAAAAAGACAAATATACCTTATTATAAAAACTTTTTATTATTTAATAAACGCTTAAACGTATACTTAAAAAAAAGTTAGAAGCTTTATTATTAATTTTAGCTAAATATACTAATTGCCTTAATAAGATAAAGATTAATAATTTAATTAGTAATAAGGATTTAAAATAAAGCTAGTTACTTATTATTTTAAGCTACCTAACGACTATTAACCGGATAAGCCGAAAAAACGATTAAAAGAATAAAGATAATATACTATTAATATAGTATAAAGACGCTACAATAAAGCTATAACTTAGCGCCCCCTTTACTTTATTTTTAATTTAAAACGATAAAGATATTAGCTTTTCTTTTTTACTTAAAGGAGTTATTATAAAATCTAAACGGCTATGCTTAAACTTCTTACTTTACTTTTAAGGAGCCTTATAAACCCCGCGGCGGGAATGCTTAAAGCACGCACTACGAAGGCTTGCTTAAAGAGACATAAAAAATATCGCCGGTTTAACCCCGCTAAGGTTTCCGAAATATAACTATAAATACTTAAGAGCTTATTTAACTATAGTTTATAACGTTTTAAACTATAAAGAATACTATAAAAGCTATTTAATAGATTTTACCGGTATTTTAAGGGATATTTAAGGATTTCTATAAGATATCTTAATTATAGTTTAGCCTGTTTTTAATTAAGGAAATACTTTAAAAGATATAAGATAATCTTTACCGCAATTTATTAAGGATATTAAAGGATATTTAAAAGATTTTCTTTATTATAGTTTATAGTATTTTTAACCAGGCTTATACTTAGTTTATTAAGTAATTTTATAAGGATATCTAGGGTTTATTTACGCACTAATGAAAAATAGTAAGATAGTGTAGTTAAAGATCCTTAAAATTAGCTTAAAGGATTAAGTATAAAGTAGCTAGCTATACTTTAAAGAAAAGATAAGCTTTTTACTATTTATAAACCTTTATATATATTTATATATAGTTATTAGTCCGTTATACAAGCCCGGCTAGTAGTAATTAGTTTATAATACCGGCCTTATTTAGCGGTAATTAGTCCGTAGTACTAGCTCAAACCGGTAGTAATTAGTTTACGCCTTGTCCTTTTATCTTTATGCTATAAGGCGTAGTAAACATATTGCTTACCTTATAGCGGTCTTTTAGCTTTTTACGGAGTATAACCTTGCTCTTTCCGCTAAGAAATCCTTTTTAAGATATCCTTTAATTAAACTCTTAAGGTTTTAAGTTAATAAAGTTAGCTTTTTAAATACTAATAAACGTATACACGCCCTCCGCGCTATCTTATTTCTTAATACCCTTTAAGCGCTTAAGAAATAGATCGGCCTTATTTACTAGCTTTAGTACCTTATTGCTTTCTTTGCTTAATAAAAGAAAGTGATTTTTACTGCCTTAATAAATTAGCTATTTAATCCTTACCTAATTAGCTAAGCACAGGGGGGTGTATAAATTATATAAAAAACCTGTATTAAAAAGCCTTACTTCGGCTCGTCATTTTTCAGGTCCTTACATTCTTATATAACGTCTATAGCGTTATATACGGGACTAAGGAGGTTAAGGTAGCTAGATAAAACAAGGATCTACTTAAACCTATCCTAACCTTAACTAACTTTAAATATAAATTGCCGCATAAGGAAGGGATATATAGCTACGGGGCAAAATGCTTTAAAGTTAACATTCCTCGGGCTTTAAAACTGCTTGAGGGCCGGTCCGGATATGTTACTCCGTTCCCTTATATTTATATATAAAAGGCGAATCTCCCGCCACTAAATAGCTAGAGATTCTATAAGCACTCACGCACCTAATTCTTTATTAATTAATTCTAGCTTAATCCTGCCTTATACAATATCAACTACTTTATTTCATGCTTATACGTAATCTCCTAATATCGTTATAACTTTCGCTGCTGCTTTAACATTTAATAAGTTATAAGCCCGGCTTAGCTTACTATGCCGGGAAATTAATTACTCCTTTAACTAACTTAAAAGAATTCCGTAAAAAATACGACCCCTCCTTTTAATTACCCGTTGAATTCCTCTTAAAGCTTAACGTTAATTAAAAGACTAAATCTCTTAGAATTAATACCTAAAGATATCTTAACCTCGATCACCTCCTCTAATCCCTTCCTCTTTTTAGAAAGATCTCTAGAAATCCCTTTATCTAAACTAAATTCCCTTAAAATTCCCTCTTCTCTGCTAAAACCCCTTTTTCCTCTACGAATTTCCTTAGAAATTCCTCTACTAATTTCTACCGACTTCGTTTATCTTTTAATCCTTTTTAGGTTAAAATTAACTTTTCTTTACCTACCTATTCTATCTTACTAAAGATATAGAAAATAGCAGGCTAGAAAGAATCTAAGTTTTCTAAGTTTAAGGGTAATGCAAATTATACTTTAAAGATTATTAAAATGCGAGTAATTCTTATTAAAGAAAAACTTAGAGCTACTTTAAAGTAAGGTAATTATGCTAAGACGGAAGAGGCTCTTGCCTTAATTTTCCTACGCTTAGAAGACGGTCCCTTAATATAGATTAAGCACGTAACAACTGCTAAAGATGCTTAAAAAGAGCTGTAAAAGCTATATAATCCCTTGAATTTCTCGTCGAATTATTTACTTATAAAATAGCTATTTAACTTAAGTCCCTCGGACCTATAGTTAGAAAAATACCTATATAAGGTAAAAGAAGTCTACGAGGAATTAAAATCTTAAGAAATAGACATTCTGAAAGTAGTTTTTATAGCATAGATTTTAAATTCTCTTAGCGGGGAATTTAAAAGCTATATAACTAATATTACGCAGAGCTTTAAGCATAATTCTGCCGCCTTTTCTTTTAAGACTTTTATAGCTAGTCCTTTAGACGAAGCTAGAAGGGTAAAAGATATAGAAGATTCTTCGGAAAAAGCTTTTCTTCTACGAAAAAAGCCTTAGAAAAAACAGGGGAATTCTTCGAATTCTTACTATAAAGAATGTAAAAAACCAGGCTATTTAGTAGCTAATTGCTTCTAACTTTACCTTAAAAAGGCTCCTTCTTACTAAGTGCTTAAAGGGAAGAAATAAGACGATTTAAATAGGGTTATAAAAAAGAAGGCTACCTTAAAAAACCCCTCTTCTTCTTCTTCTATTTCTTTTAAAATGGAAAAATTAAAAAAGAGGGTAAAAGAGGTAGAATTAAGCGAAGAGGGAGATAAGGTCTAAAATTTCACCGAAAAAGACCTCGATATAAATCTTATCGACCTTTCTTAGTTATCCTCTTTAAATAACGCCTTTAATTCTTTCTCTTAAGCCCCTACCCTTAAGGTAGCCTCGGATAACCCTTTAAAGGTAATTTTATTCTTTATAAAAGAACCCCCTTAAAAGCAGATTTAAAAGCTAATAAAGATACTCTTTTAGGACTTTTAAAAGCCTTATTCCCTTAAATCCGAGAAATAGTATTTAAGGTAAAAAAAAGGAGGATTTCCTAAATATAGTAAAAAGACTCTGAATTTTATATACGATACTAGCCTTACTAAGTATATAGTTATAAATAAGAATTATCTTATTAAGTATAAAGAGATTAAGACTAAAGTTTGCTAGGGAAAATCTTCTTTTATATTAGTAAAAGAAAAAGGGGATTAAGTATATAAATTCGTATACTTTAAGACTAGATATACTCTTATAGATTGTTTTTATATACCTAAAATTAAAGTTAATATAATTAGCTAGTTATATTTTAAGAATACCTATGCCCTTATAAGCAAGGATAAGGTTCTTCTTTTAAATAATAAAGCATAGATTCCTACTAAAGGATATCTTAGAAATAAACTCTATTATATTCTTTAAAAACCTTTACTAAAAATAAATTCCCTCCTTATTCCCTCTTTTAAGGTAAAGAATATAGATTTTTATACTTAGTATTTACATCTTAAGTATATAAATTATAAGGCAATCTTAGAAGTATTAAAAAGGTATAATAAAGATATAAAGATGCTTTAAAAAGAAGAAAATAAAACAAAACAATGCAAGATTTATATAAAAGTAAAGGCTACGAAGAAGGTAAATAAATAACCTTCGAATAAGACTTATTTCTACCTTAAAAAAATAGTATTAGATTCTTAAGGGCCTATTAAAACGCCTACCTATAATAAATATTACTATTATATCTCTTTCCTAAATATAAGAACCCGATATCTAGACCTATACTTTTTGCGAGGTAAGGGAGAAGCTATAAAAAGGTTCTTAGAATTTAAAAATAGGGTACAAAATAACCTAAATAAAACTAAGATTAAAGAGGTATTTTTAGATAATGTAAAAGAGTTTATATATAAGATAAAAACACACTATAAAAAACACGGTAATTTATCTAATTCTAGCCCTCTTAAAACACCGGAATTAAACGGTAGAATAAAGGGAATAAATCGCACTATATTAAAAAAAGTCCGTTTTTTATATTATACGGCAAGACTGCCTAAATATCTATAGGGTAAAGCTATTTTAATAGCTACTTACCTATATAATAGATCTTTATATTTAGCTATAGGTTTTAAAAGTCCTATAGAAAAGAGGGATAATATTATTATACCTTTTAAGACCTTAAATCAGATTAAATCTTTTAGAAGCCTTATTTATTATAGGAATAAGGACTTTAAAGATAGGCTTAAGGCTAGAGCTTTTAAGGGAGTTATTATAGGCTATAATAAAAATGCTTATAAAGTCTAGGAATTTTCAAAAAGAAAATTAATAGTCTTTAAAGATATTATTATACTAGAAAATAAGTTTATTAATAACCCTTTTAGTCCTATTAAAGACTTCGATTTTAATATAATTCTAAAGAATAAAGAAAGGCTAGAAGCTTATAGCCTTATATAGGAAAATCCTTTAAAAGAAATTACTAAAGAAATTCCCTCGACCTTTATAAAAGAAGGTTCTCTAAATAAAAATAAAGATCTTAGCCTTACTAGTTATATAGTAGTAGAAATACTTAAGAAGCTTAACGGGTCTTATACTAACTATATAGATTACCTTAATATTTGCCTGCTTTTAAATAGCAATTATAAAGAGTCTATTCTAGCTATATTAAAACAGGATAAGGATTAAGGTCTGCTAAATACCTATAAACAGGCAATAAATAGTCTTAATTTAGCTAGCTAGAAAAGCGCTATACTAAGGGAAATAAATTAACTAATAAAATACAAAACTTAGGAATTCGCCTATCTCCTTAGCAATAAGGAGGCTTTTAGTAGCCGTTAGCTCTATACTATTAAGGAGGATAGTTAAAATCAAATTATTAAATATAAAGCCCGTTTTATAATTTAGGGATTTAAGTAGGTATACGGCTTAAATTACTTAAAGACCTTCTCGACTAAAACTAGACTTAAATTTACTAGAATCCTTCTTATTTTAGCAGTTTTAAATAATTCTTAAGCTATGTAAATAGATATTATAAATGCATTTATTTACGCTAATATAGATTTAGAAGTATATATTAATCTTCCTATAAGCTACGAATAATATGCTTTAAAAGACTATTATTCTAAGAATAGATCTTATTATATAGGAAAAGAAATAAATCTATTGAAATTCATAGACCTATATAATAAAGGTTTAATAAAGGCAAAGCTAAAGAAAGCATTATATAGTCTTAAATAAAGCTTTAAGCTTTAGTATACTTATTTAAAAGATATACTAAAAAAACTCGGACTTTTCCCTCTTTTATTAAAAGAGGGGGTATTTATAAATAAACGCTATAAAATTGCTTTAGCGATCTATATAGATACCTTTCTTATAGTAAGGCCCTTAAAAACTATAATAAAAGAAAGACTATTTCAAACATTTGCTAAATACTTAAATTTTACTAAACTAAGAGATATAAAAGACTTCTTAAGTCTAAATATATAAATTAACTAAGAGAGAAAGAAGCTATATATATCCTAAGAAAAATATACCTTAAATAAAATAAAGGAGTTTAATAAAGAAGCTATAGGAACTTTAAATATGCCTGCTATAATAGGATTTAAGCTAGTAAAAGCTAGGGAATTACCCTTAAAAGAGGTAATATTATAATTTTAAAAGAAAATAGTATCCGTATTATTTTTAGCCTTACTCACAAGGCCGGATATCCTTTATTTAGTTATATTTTATATGAGATTCGCTGCTAAACGAAACGATAAGTATATAAAGGCTTTAAATACGATTTAGAAATGTCTAAATAAATATCCTAGCGTTAAGATTAAATATACGTTTAATATCCCTTTAGACTTTTTATAAATAAAAGGTTTTACTAATTCGAGTTAGGCCTTAGATTTAATAGACGCCTGCTTTGTCTTAGGGTACTGTTTCGATATATATAACAACGTTATAAGTTAGGCTTGTTTTAAGCAAAAATTAGTTGCTCTCTTAACGTGCGAGGCAGAATATATAGGCCTTAAGGAGGCTGTAAAAAAAGCTACTTATTTAAATAGTCTCTTTACTACAATTACTAGAGATTTATCTATAAAGAACTTAAATAGTATTCCCCTTATTTTAATAGATAATACTGCTGCTATTAAATAAGCAGAAGATCCTAAATTCTATAAGCGTACTAAATATATACGTGCTACACATTACTATATAAGAATAAACATAAGAAATAAAGAAATCAGGGTCTTCTATATTAAATTAAAAGATAATATAGCTAATATCTTTACTAAGGAATTAGGTCTTACTCTAATTAATATTTTTAAGACTAGATTACCCTTAGTATAAAAATTCCTATAGATAAAAATTTAGTTAAGGATATTTTTTTACTTTTTATACCTTTCCTCTTACTAAGCTTTTTCTTTTTAAAGGTTTCTTAAATACGATTAAAAAAACCTAAGTTTTTAAATTATTTATAAATTTTCCTAGAGACTAAGTTTGCTTACTAAGTATCCTTTTATACTAAAACTAAAGATTTCTTCTTTTTATAAGGTTTTTTTCTATTTAGTATATACTTTAAAATGTTTTTTTCCTAAAAAGAAAGGTTTTTTATATATTTTAAGTATAAAAGAGGTTTACTTATATACTTAAAGAACTTTACCTTATATATATACTATCTTAATAAATTAGAAAAGAGTATATAAATCTACTCTTTAACGAAGGCTATAAGAAAGTGAATTTTAGTACTTTAATAAATTAGCTATTTAATCCTTACTAAATTAGCTAAGTATAAGGGGGTATATAAATTATAAAAAACCCTGTATTAAATAGCCTAGCATTAGCTTATTATTCTTTAAGTCTTTATAATCTTATATAACGTTAATAACGTTATATATAAAACTAAGGAGGTTAAGGTAGCTAGATAAAATAAGGATTTACTTAAACCTATACTAACCTTAACTAACTTTAAACACGAATTGCTATATAAGGAAGGGATATATATTATTATTAAGTTTATACTAAGGACCTATTTATAGGTTTTTACGCTATCGCTTAGTTTTTATATAAAGGGAAACCGGAGTACTTAAAGAAAAACCTTCCGCTACTCTTTCGCTTTAAGTCTTACTATATTAGCCCTTATAACTATATATAAGAAAGGGGGGGGGGCCGGCTATAAATACGTCGGTCGGTTTATTAGCTTAAACTATTATAAGCCCGCTATAAAGCGACGATAACTTTATAGTAAGTAATTAATATATCTCTTAGTTGCTATTAGTCGATAGAATTATTTTTTACGGGTATCTAATTATCCGCCGAAATGCGTATTTTAAGTTATTGCCTTATTTTAAGTCGCCGCGAGGCTTAGCGGGCTATATAATTTTACCGGCCTTTAGCCGGGCCGGGGGCGCTTCGGGGTTTACTAAGTCTTATAAGGCCCTTACTAAGTTATATTATTAGCACCGCGCCGCGTTATTAATATCGGAATTGCTAGTTATCCGGTATAGGTTTTTATTATCCCGGTTAAGGACTAGATTAAGGCTAAGGGCCGCGCCCTTAGCGAGTCGTCGTCGCGCTTAAGTAGGACTAGGCTTAAGCGGGCCTACTTATAGCGGGGCTAAGCTACTAGTAAATTTATAAGCGCTTTTAGAAGCGCTAATTAGCTAATTTTATAGTAAGTTAGCGCGGTTTATAAGTTTAGCTAAAAAGACTATACCTTTAGCCGGATTCGAACCGACCTTAGCATTATAGCCGGTATGCTTCTTAGGTATATAACTACTATACTATAAAAGTAAAGGGATATATAGCTATAAGGCGAAATGCTTTAAAATAAACATTTTTTAAGCTTTAAGACTGCTTAAAGGCCGGTATAGATATATTACTCCGTTTTTTTATATTTGTTTATAAAAGGCGAATCTCTTGCTAACTTACGCACTTAACCTTTTATTAATTAATTTTAGCTAAATCCTGCTTTATATAATATCGACTTTTTTATTACGTGCTTTTATATAATCTCTTAAGTTTTTTATAATTTTTGCTGCTGCTTTAACCTTTAATACTTAATAAATTACCCTGTTATAAAAATAAAAAACCGCTAAGTTTAAAACTATAAAAAATAATAAGTACCTTTTAAGCGGGTAAGCGCGGGTGTATTTTATAGCCTAGACTAAGTTTATCTTAACCTTAGCGGAGCTTTAAGCCTTTTAAGAAATAACTATAGTATTTACTTTAAACGCAATACTTTATTATTATAACTTATATAAGCTGCTTTTTATTTAGTTAAACATAAGCTACGAATTTAAGTTTAGTATTATTATATTTTATATTACGCGAAGTACTTCTTAGAATTTAAAGTAAAGGCCGCCTTAAATAAGTCTCCGCCTTATTATATACTTAAGGCGCTAATTATAAGACGGCGAACCGCGCTATTAGCCTATAAATATAAACGTCGCTTACTTAATATAAGCATACTATAAGCTCTAGCTACACTTAATTAATATAAAGTAATTAAAAGTAATAGTCCTTACTAATTATACCGCTATATACGCTATTATTAAGTAGTAACCTCTTTTTACTACTAGTATAAAAAGTAGCGACCGCTTAACGCTCGCCTCTTAATACTTTAGCTAGTTTCTCCTTAAAGTTTACTATATTCCTTAAGCTAAGAATATCCTCGCGGACTTTTTCTCCTAGCTCCTTACTAAAAAACCTACGCTTATTAAGGATAAGAAGCTTAACCGCGTCTAAGAAGATAAAGCTCTTATTAAATAAATCTACTTTACTATTAAAGCCTTTATTATCTTAATACTCCGCTAAGATATTAAGGACGTATATGCTTTAAATAACTAATAAAGCCTTATCTTAAGCAGCTTAGCACTAACAAGGCTTAATAAGAACCTTTTTTCTTTTTTATTAATAGTTTATTATACCTTAAAAAGACTAATAAGCGCAGCCGCTTATATATGCTTAACTTTTATATAGACTTAATTATTAAGGACAAATACCTTTAAAAGTTTTACTTTAAACGCCGCTATATATAAGAAGAACTTTTTATAAGCTTCGTTATCTTCTATTTTTTATAATAGATTAATAAGTAATAAGCTAAGTATAATACTTATTACTATAACTAAATAAACTACTTTAAGCTAGCAGGAGAACTAGTCTTTATCCGTTTTTTAAGTATTCTATTTTATATTATTATTTTAAACTTTATTACTAGCCTCTTAAGTATTTCCTTTAAAGGTCTCTTATAAGCAATACTACTTAAAAAATACTTAAATACCTTGCTTATTATATTTAATAAACTCTTTAAGATATATCTCTTCCTTTTAAGCTATAATTATTTTACCGCTAATAACTAAGCGTAAACGCTTTATAATAAACTTATTGATTATAATAAAAGGGATTGCTTAGTAAATTATTTTTAACTATAACTTAAAGTTTATATCCGCTTTTTAGCGTACTCTTTAAGCTATATTTAGATTTAAGCTTTTAGTTTTTGCCGCTTAATACTTTTAAACTAATAGTTTAGTAAAATATCGAAACTAAATAGTAAAGATCGCTTTATAGCTTTTTACTACTAACTTCCTTAATAAACGTTAAGTTAAGGCCTTATTGCTTTTTTAGTTTTCCTTAAATAACTCTTACTCCGCGGTTATTTAAACGTCTTTTAGCGAGCTTATTATAAGCTAAAATATAAATAACGGCTTATAACACTTTAAAGACTAAGCCGGGGCTACTAACTAGTAGGTTTTTTAAGACTAAGCTAGGATATTGCTAGCTTATGCTTCAGCCGCTATAAAACGTCGATATAACGCTATATAGCAAAAGCTTAAGTTTAAGCTTAGTAATTAAGCCTAGCTATAACTTAGTTAAGGCTACTTAGTTGCTAATAAACGTATAGCGAAGCTTAAAAAACGCTATGCTAAACCGTTTAAGATTATAAAACGTATTAGTTACTTTACTTACTATTTAAATATAAATAACTTTATAAATATCTATTTAGTTATCTTTATTTCTTAGCTTAAGCCGGCGGCTAAGTAAAAAGATCGTCTTAGCCCGGAACTTAATATAAACTACTAAGAGGTAAAGTATATCCTTAATACTTATAAGTAAAGGTATAGCTATAGTATAGCTTAAAAAGAATTCTTAGTCGCTTAAAAAAGATAGATAAGTAGCTTTAACTCTTAGGTTTTAGCTTAAAACTTTATATAAACTAACTTTATTAACGAATTCTAAGCTTAGTAAAAGACGTTAGCTATAAGAATTATAATAATATAAAAGCAACGCGCTGCTATATTAGCGATATATAAGCCGCTTTAACTTAGTAATAAACTACGTTAATTCTTATAGTATTAGCTACGGATTATACGGTTATTTCTTTATAGTTTATTACTGCGTTAATATTAATACGGTTTACTATCTTCTCCTACCGATTTTCCCTTTATTTATCCTAGATTTATACTTATTTCCCGCTCGTTTTATATACTTACTTACCGCGTTATAAGCTTTATACCTTTATTTCCTATGCCGCCGCTATTAAGATTAAACTTTTTATCTTAAGATATAGCTTTTTATACCTTTTTCTTTAAGTAGATTTTCTATTAACCGCTACGCCTTACTTTAAGGGGGTTTTAACGCGCTATATAATAATATTATTGCAAACCTAGCTTATTATAAGCGTTTGTATTAATATTTACCACTTAAAAGATATTTAACGCTTTTATTTATAATAGCTTTATAGCCGCCTTTATAAAAAAAACTATAATTTACTTTCCGGCGTTTTTATTAACGGAGTTTACTATTTTACACTTAACCGCCTGCCGGCTTATTAAAACCGGCTTATGCTTTAAGGTTACGCTTACTTTACTATACTTTAGCGCTTAGCTTTAACTTCCTCTTTATATATATCGCGCCGCCGTACTTATAATACCTTACTTTATTTTATTGCTTTTTTAGCTCTTACGCTAATAAGATGCTTTTAACACCTACCTCTATATATACTTATACCGCTTTACCGCGCTATAAGGGCTTTATTTATCTTCTTTACGTTTTCCGGTTTCCCGGAGTTGCTTTTAATGCTTTACTCCGTTTAAGCTTTAGCTTTTAAAGCTACTTTACCCCGCGACGCCGCTAATCGCTTTTAGCACCCGCTTATATAACTAGACTTACTTATTACTTTATAGTAGTTTATAAGGAACGTTTTTTTTAACCTTTATAACTTATCTAAAAACGCTCTTAAGGTAGCTTAGCTAGCTTTAATACTTACTAACGCCTTTTAGTCCGCTATAACTATAAACTTCTCCGCTACTTACTTAGTAGAGATTGAGTTTATTTTTACTATTATTTAGTATAGTGACTTAGTTCTTATTATTATAGCCGCTATAAAAGACGCTATAGCCGCCTCTTAAGATAAGGCTATTTTAACCGCGCTTTTATTTAAGCAGAATATCGCTTAAACCCTTAGTAAATCTAAGGGAATTCCTAATTTTAAGCTTAGTAGCTCCTTTAAGACGTTATTTATAACCCCTTACTTCTAAAAGACAGATTTAAGATTAAATACCTTCGCCGCTATTTAAGCAAGCGTCTTACTTTATTATAGCTATAACGCTTTATAAGCTAAGGTTTTTATTATAGCTATTAAGCTAATACTTTTTATACTATAAATTATTAAGTATAACTTTATTATAAATAGCGCTACTATTTACGCTATAGTTACTTACTTTAACGTAACCGTGATTATTTATAGTAATATAAAGATCACTATAGCTATTACCGGCTTATTCTCTTAAATATAAGCTAATATAAGCGCTACTTTACTAATATCTATTTATACTTACTTAGCTAAAATACTAGTATTGCTTATTTTAAAGTTTAATTTTCTTAGTATACTTATAAATAATAATAAATTTATTACTACTATACTTATAGCCGCTTTATCCGGCGTCTTTACTAGCTATATAGCTATATAAGACCTTATCTCCTAAGTTTACCGCTACTTTTAAGCTAATAGCTTTAACTTAAATATTCTTTACTAATTTAGCCTTATTAAGATAACTAAATATATACTAATATCCACGAGTTTAATTACTTTTTATATTAATAAGAACGGTAAGCCTTAGCTAAACTAAGTTAAAGTTATTTCTTTTACTAATTTATAAAAGGTCCTATCTTATTTTACTACTAACCTTTATAGTTTACTTTAATTAAGCTAGCGCTTTATTATCTTTAAGCTAACTCCTTATAATTAATCTTTATTAGCCTTTATAGCTACCTTAGCTCGCTAAGCTAAGGGCAAACGCTATACCTTCTTGCTAAAAGACGCGGCCTTAGCTACGAAGTTAGCTAAGACTACTTTTAACGCCTTAATGCGCGTTTATACCGGCCTGCCTTATACTTTAAGCTTTAATAGCCCCGGCCTATCTTTTAACTAAAAGGATATCGCCTTTTTAAAACTATTCTCTTTTTTATTAACTTGCTTATATAGGTATTATAGCAGTATTACTTATTTATCTCTTTTACTTTTTATTTATTAGCTAAGGAAAAAAAGTTACCGCCGCTTTAAAGTTTTATTGTTTAAATAGTCTTTTTACTATATATAGTATATACTAAAGTTAATAATAAGGTTTTCCCCGTTTACTATATACTTTTAGTAGTAATTTAATATATTGCCGCTTTAATAAGGTATTAGCCTTACTATAAGGCCCTTTTCCCCGCTTCGTTTTATTATTTTACGATAAAGCTTTTACGGTTTTTTAGTATAAGCTCTTTATACTCTTTTTTTTCCTATATTAGCAGCTACAGGCCGCGCCCCCTTTAACCTTTATAGCGGGCAATAAGCTCTTGCCTTTATCCCCTCTACAACTGCTACGGCTATCTCTATCTTCGCTAGTCTTTAGGCCTTATTAAGCTTTTATAGCTACTTAACGCTAAGTAGCGCTATAAGGACGCGGCGTATTTCTTTTCCGTAGGTATTTATTATAAGATAAGGCGCGGAACTTATTATAACCTTAGCCTCTATCCCGCGATAAGGAAATCACCGGTATATATCCTAGAAATATAAGGTAGGTCCCCCGGTAATTATAGGATAACCTTACTATATTACGCTTAAATTTCTTAGAAATTATACTATTAAAAGTATAACTTAAGTAATTTAAGGAAATCACTAAGTAAAAGCTTAATATATAATAAATACTAAGAGATTATAAGTAAAAGTATTAATATAATTCCTTTAAAATATACTAAGAAAGGACTAAGAAGATATAAAGAAGTTAAAGGGAATTTTTATAAGAAGTTATAGTATAAATATAGAGCGTATCCTTTAGCTAAGAAAAGAAGGGGTAAGTAATTATTTTACTTATTAATTAATAGTTAAATTAGCTTTATTTTAAAGTTTGCCTTTTTATAAATAGTAGTTAGCTTAATTTTAGTGAAATAGTCTTACTTATAATTTCTTTTTTAGGCTTTATAATAGTATATAATATTTATCTTTTTAATTAACTTATAGTTTCCTAAAACCGCCGGTTTACTATATAATAAAAATCTTAAACAAAACCTTTTTAATACTTTATTAATAATAACTTATTAATTCCTTAAGATATATCTTTTTATCTTAAGTAATAATTAGTTTATAGCGAAAGACTAAGTATAAGTATTATATATTAAGCTACTTTGTATTAACTAACGGATTTTAAAAGGGATAATTTTTAACTAAGATATAAAGTTTATTTTAAGGTTTTAACAGACTTTATAATAAGCCTTCGGATTGAAGCTTTTTATATTTACCGCTTATCTTAATACCTTTAAATTAACGGCTTATTAAAAAGGCAAAACTAAAATATTAAAATCGTACTACAATTTTTTACCGTAGATTTTCTAAACTTATACTAAATAAATATGTTAATAGCCTTTTAATTTAGCCTTTATAATTCCTTCTTTTTAGTAATTTATATAGCCTTAAGTAAGCTTATTATAAAAATAAAAAAAATAATAAGCTTTAGTTTCTAAGTAACTACTTATATTTATAAAACTTAGAGGTTTTATAAGAAAAAAGCTAACTCCTTACTTAGCTTTTAAAGAACCTTTATAAAACTTTATAGTAAGACGCTTAAACTATACGCTATAAAAACGCGCTTAAAAAACTATAATAAATACTCTTAAGCGGACCCCGCTAAGGTTTTTAAGATATAACTAAAAATACTTAAAAGGCTTTTTATCTATAGTTTATAATATTTTAACTATAAGAAATACCGCGGAAAACATTAAACGGATTTTATTAGTATTTTTAAAGGATATTTAAGGATTCCGGCAGGATATCCTAACTATAGTTTAACTTATTTTTAACTAAGGAAATACCTTAAAAAACATAGGATAAACTTTACCGTAGTAATTATATAATATTTAAAGATATTTAAAGGATTTCCTTAATTATAGTCTATAGTATTTCCGAATAAGCTTATACTTAGTTTATTAAGTAATTTTATAAAGATATCTATAGTTTATTTATATACTAATAATAAATAGCTAAGTAATATTATTAAAGATCTTTAGAATTAACTTAAAGAATTAAGTTTAAAGTAGCTAAATATACTTCAAAGAAAAAATAAACTTTTTACTATCTATAAACCTTTATATACGTTTATATATAGTAACTAGTTTATTATACTAGCTTAATTAGCAGTAATTAGTTTATAATACTAGCCTTAACTAGCGGTAATTAGTTTATAGTACCGGCTTTAACTAGTAGTAATTAGTTTATACCTTATCTCTTTTTCTTCGCGCTATAAAGCGTAGCACTTTAGAAAAAACTTAAAATAAATAAAAGTTTTTATATTAAAAACGTTTAAGGTATATATTAGAAAAGCGCGCCTTAAAAACATAATAATTACCGCTAAATAAACTTAATTAAAGATTTTAAAAAATATTTAAGAAAAAACTTATAAAGCTTTTTAATTATAATTTATAATATTATTAATTTTTAAAATTCCTTTAAAAGCCGCTAAGCAGATTTTACTTCTATTTTTAAAGGATATTAAAAGATTTTTACGGCATATCTTAATTATAGTTGAAATTATTTTTAACTAAGGAAATACTTTAAAAATATAAAATAAACTTTATTATAATTTTTATAAAAGATTTAAAAATATTTAAAGAATTTCTTAAATTTTAGTTTATAGTATTTTTAACTAAGCTTATGCTTAGTTTATTAAGTAATTTTATTAAAATATTTACAATTTATTAATATACTAATAAGAAATAGCTAGCTAATATATTTAAATATCTTTAAAATTAACTTAAAAAGCTATGTATAAAGTAACTAAATATACTTTAATAAAAAAATAAGTTTTTTATTATTTATAAACCTTTATATACGTTTATATATAGTAACTAGTTTATTATACTAGCTTAACCGGCGGTAATTAGTTTTTAGTACTAGCCCCGACCGGCGGTAATTAGTCCGTAGTACCGGCCCCGATGAGTAGAAATTAGTCTGCTTCTTATTCCCTTATCCTCGCGCCGTAGGGCGTAGCACTTATACTGTTAAATAGAAGATATACTAAGCAGTAAGTACTTTTTACTGTATTTAAGTATAATGAATAATAAGTTTAGGCACTTAAAGTACTATAGTCTATTACTAGATTGAAAAGTCTCTCTACTTTGATATCATAGTGGGGCTTATACCGCGCTAGGCGTATGTGATCCTAGTGGACTACCTAGGTAGACAGACACATGGTACCTGTAAGTTAGCCAGTGGGTACCCACCTACGCAAGTACCTCGGACTGTTGGCGGGCTGACGCCCCCAATTACGAGCCCCCAGGGAGGCACCGCAAAGCCGCCCTCTTCTTCCATCTCACAACTTGGACCCTGCACATTCTCCCATGCGCGCCGCACCTGACCCGACAAGCAGCGGCGAAGCCAACCCAAAGGAGCATCGAATCGTCATGGCGGCCGCCGCCCCCGACTTCCAGAAATTCATATCCGACGGTGCGATCTTTCGGCTTGACAGCACTCTTGCCGAGCCCCGATGCCTTGTTTTGCTGACCAGACGGTGGTGTGACGTGCAGCCCGCGAGCGCAAGAGAAACGAGGTCCTCGCCAACACAATCTTCTCGCGGGGCCGCAGACAGAGCGCGCCCTCGAAGCTGAAGCATCCGCCCGGCGGCTCGCTGGCCAGCCGCGTCGGCGTCAACAAGGTCCGCTTCCTCCCGACGTTTGTGATGCTTGATGGGCCTGCTAATGCAGAAGTCTGGGACAGCGTACGTACTCGGGCAACTGGAACAACAACAGGCAGAATGTGCCCTCGGGCAACGTCGACGGCGAATGGACGCACGACTTGCACGACTCAGTCAACCACCACCATCACCACCGCTCTAGCCCCGCCCGCGTCAGCCATGCCAGCCCCAGGCCAGGCCCCAAGAGGGCCGCCACCTCCCAACGCAATTCCAGGCTCGCCTCGGCCTTGGATAACATGAACGTGGACCAAGTCAATGTCGTGAGGGGCCCCAGCGCTGGTGGTATGGGAATGTCCATCAGGGGACTTGCTGGGCCGTTTGTCGTCATAGGTCAGAACTTTGCGCCCGGCACCACGGCCGCAGACATCGAGAGTGCCGTCACTCCCGTCGGCGGGGAGATGGCCAGCTGCAAGATTCTTAAGACGAGCCCCTTTCTCATGGCCGAGATGGTCTTTGTCTCGCGAGAGGGGGGGGGGCGGGTGATTGAGACCTTCAACGACAAGACGGTAGGTTCCGTCCGCATTGGCTTCCCCCACACCAATTCTAGCTACTGACGTGCTTTTTCTGTCTCCAGGCCGACGGCAGAATCCTCAAGGTTTATCCCAAAATCGGCGGCCAGCCCTCTTCCCGGGCGAACGTTCCCCGTGCCTCCGAGCAAGTCGTCGACGGCACCATGGGCTTTTCAAGGGACCTTGCAGGCACCGACAGCAGGTCCTCCAGCAGCTCCGGCCGCCCGCTATACAGCGATAAGATTGTTGCGCGAGGCCGTCGGGGCAGGGGATTCCACAGTGGTCGATGAGGCTTTCGCCCAATGGCTTCATTCGCTGTTTTCTGCACGCTCTAATTTCCCCGCCTAGCCCATCTTGGCCAGTGTAGGAACCGCAGGACGGACATTCGAGAGGCCTATTCTTTATCCATGTATTCTACTTCGATGAGCCTTGAGGCAGGTTGGGGAATCGGGCCCGGCGTTCGGAACGGGGCCAAGGGCCCAATCAATTTGGCTTTGGCACTCCTCGGGGGAGGGGCAGGGAACAGAAGCCAGAAAAACATCACTTAATAGCACCAGAGCTTCCTATATCAATAAATACAGACCTACAGTTCACACTCTGCTCAGCAGCGAACCTCCACACCCGTCCAGGCCACATTGAAACGCAACCTTTCGGCCAGTGGTGTAGAGGGGAGAGAGGAGGGAGGGAGGGGGCGCATTGTAAAATGGGTTGCATTTACAGAACTCATACAAAACCAGTTGTGTCGCGTAGGGGGCTCATGGGTACAAAGAGATTAAGAGGTTTGGCGGGTATGAATAGCAGCAACACTCTTTTCTGAAGGGGAACTCATTCTTTTCGCCCTCTGCCCCTCCGTCTGTTGCAGTGTCATCGCCGTTGTCGCAGTCCTGTTGTGCCTCGTCTTGAGCGTGCAATGCCATCTTTCCTGGCCCTCCGTGATTCAACATCCAAGGGATGATTACCGCCGTCTCTCATCACGACATCTCGGCCTGCATGACAGCAGAATCTCGGCCGAGGCTGCGCATGGGCTAAACCGGCAGAGTACGAAAATGAAACCCGTTCTTCGACCCTGCCGCCTCCATTTTTGTCGGGCCTCGTCTGTCACGCCGCGAACTCATGGATTCCTGCGACTCCGATTCCAGCAACCAGTCGGATTGGCCGACCCTCCCAATTCCGTATCCAGCATTCACATGAAATCAGGAGTCCACCAACACCCCCCGCCCTTCATTTCACACTGCACCAATAGCAATGGTCTCTTGATCACCGATCCGGCGGGCCTGCAAGCAATGGCATGATACCGGCCTTCTGCCCTCAAGGAAATTCGAAGTGGCCGCGTCAAGCCGAGACGGGGGCATTCCGCGAACTGCCATCATGAGATTTGCATGGTATCTTGCGTCTCGGGACTCAACTTCTCCTGGATGGAGCGAGGGCCGTCCCCCCCGCCCAGCCAAGAGCGTGCTAAGGGTTATGACCGTCAAGATTGAAAAACTGTTCAATGCCAAGGGTTCTGGCTGCCCATGAAACCCTCCTCGAGAGTACGCTCCTCGAGGTTGCGGATGAAATCGCGGTTCCCCCGTCCACCCTGCTGCTGCCTGCTCCCGCGTCTACCTGCTCGGCCTGGCGTGGTTTCCATGCCTGGCATGCCGTCACCCGGAGGCGGGTAATATGCAGGGCTCGGCTGCAAACGGATGGGTTGACTGGGATCGAGATGACTTGCCACCCGTTGAATGGCTGCCGGGATCCCGCTCTGCTGCTGCTCCATGGTCGATGCCCTTTGCCGGCTAGTTCGTGGGCCGCCCTGTTGATACACGCTCGGCTGAGGGACGCTTCCGTACTGTGCCGCGGCCATCTGCTGTGTGGGCTGCATGACCATCTGCCCGTATTGGGTAGCCTGGGCAGCCTGGGCACCGTATGGGGGTGCCATGTTTCCGTGGGGGGGCCCTGAGGTGTAGACGGCATTGCTGCCGTACATGGACTGGGGATGGGCAGACTGAGCATACTGCCCGGTAGCCATGTTGGCGTACGCCCCTTGCGCCGCCGAGCTGGCTTGAGCCTGGGCCGCCTGGGCACGCTGCTTGCTCAGAGCCTCAGCCTGCTGCTGCTGCTGCGTGCCTGGCGCCGGCGAACGGTTGAGAGAACTCGACTTGAGATTCATGGGGGGGGCGAAAGGACCCGTATACTTCTGTTGAGTGATGAAGGGATGCAGCTTGGCTTGTTGCGGCGACCATCTCTCCAGAGGATTGATGGTCAGCAAGCCCCTGACAAAGTCGATAAAGGCAATCCGATTGTTCATTTCTTAAGGCCAGTCAGCCCGCCGCCCCATGATGCTGTGTAGCCTGGCAGGGCTGCTTACCTCGATCGATTTCGCTCTGCTTCATGTTCTTGCGCGGCATGGGGTACGACTTGATAATCTCTGGTAACGTGTTCGCTTGGAAATACTTCTTGCTTGGCTGCTCCTTGGTGTTGTGTTCCCGGGCATACTGCTCCATGCCCTTGAGGTGGTAGGTCCGCCGACCAAATTCGTCCTGTCTCTTTTCGAAAAATTCGCCGGCTTGCTTGCCCATTTCAATCATCCAGTTTTGTGGATTTCCCAGCATCTCTACGATGCGAGAGACTTGATTGTATTCGGACGACCCTGGGAACAGAGGGAGCCCAAGGAACAGTTCGACCACTATGCAGCCCAGGGACCACATGTCAATGGCAGACGAGTACGGCAAGCCAAGGAGTACCTCCGGAGAGCGGTAGAATCTCGATTGGATGTAGGTGTAGACCGTCTGACGCTCATCGCACGCCGAGCCGAAGTCGATGATTTTGATGATCGGGCTTTCCAGGTTTTTGAGAAGGATATTCTCCGGCTTCAGATCGCAATGTATCAAGCGCGCCTTGTTGAGCAGAGCAAGCCCATTGAGAAGCTGCTGGGCAAAGACCCGGACCAGCGTGGTGCTGAGGCCGCGGAACTGATTCTGCTTGATCAACTCGTAGAGGTTGACGCTGAGGAGTTCGAATACGAGGCAAAGATGCTGTCGATGGATAAACGTGTCTTTGAGGCGCAACAGGTGGTGGTCGTCGTTCTTGTCAAGCTTGGTGTTGAGCTGGAGGGTGAGGGCGGTTAGCTACCCGGAACGCGCATTGAAGGGCGGCGCGGGACTTGCCAGGTCGAGCACTGAAACCTCCATCATGCTCTGGTTGAAGTAGGCCGTCCGGTTCTTGATGACCTTGACGGCAACCACTTCTTGCGTCTTGAGATTCTGGCATTTGACCACCTGGCCGAACGTGCCCTGACCAAGGACATCCAGTATGAGATAGCGGTTCCTAGCACAACCGGTCAGTGCGTTGTATTCAGAACAAGCGCGCGCCGATGTGCTTACTTGTGGCCTGCTTCCTCCGATCCCAGAATATCATTCACGTAGAGGATGTAGTCGCTGTCCTCGTTGTCGTATCCGTCATTCTTGACCCCCTTGCTGGGCTTTGTCAAGACTCGGCGGGGATTCCGCGAAGTCTCGTACTTGAAGCTAGGGTTGCAGATGCGGTACGTTGCCGGCAACTGAGCGGTCAGCGCTTGTAGGGGCTGCGAGCCAACGTTAGTTTCGGAGAGTCGAGGCGCGGTAGCGGGGAGGGATACGGACGCTGATGAAGCCGCCTTCGGGGTTGGCGCGGCGGAACGGCGGCTGGAGGCTTTTCTTGGGCTGCAATTCGGACACAGCTCGCACCTTCCTGAACTCAGGAACAGGCTTCAGCACGGGCGCGTTCTGGCGATGCGGTGACTTGGGGTTGTTGAGCAAGCTCCCGTCGAGGTTCGACACGGTAGACGAAGGATAGCCATCTTGCGACGACGCGAGCGGCGTGATGGGTGGCAAGTGTTGGCCCGATGGGCGGCCAGCAAAGTACGGACTCTGGGGATAATCAGTCTGCCCGCCGGGAGACTGCGTCTGAGTCGGCGGGTGCGCAAATTGGCTCGTCTTGGGAGCGTATGGCGACGTGGGCGACAGAGTGTCCATGGGCGAGTATCGTTGGGCTGCAGATGATGGCTGCTCTTGCGGGGAGTGGAGACCGGCGGGGCGGCCGCCCGACATGTGAGATTGGTGATGGGGCCTCATGGGATACTTGACGCCGGCGTGAGTGTCGTGAGCGTCGTGCATGGGAATGTCTCCGTTGCCGTCGCGCATGGTAGAGGCGGTTGCCATGGGAGGGGACGCGGCAGGATTGGCGACGTGGGGGACACCGCCGTGGATCGAGGCGCCACCGTGGAGGTATTGGGCGTGGCCGTAGGAGTAGCCGGACGCAGCCGGCGCCGGTGCTTGGCCGGTGTAGTCTCGCAGAATCTGCGAGCCGCCATTGTGACGCCTCGCGGCGCCCGCCGGGTCGGCATACGTCTGCGACCAGGATGGATCCATGGCAGCGGGGGCGGAAATGCGGCGGCCACTATTTGTACAGCTGGGTGTTTATCGACGGTGACGGGCGAGCACAGACGAGGTTCGGGCAAAGTCGGTGGCTGCAGATGGTCGGGATACGAAGTAGTCGTTTTCGAGTCGAAGGGCTCGCTCGTGGGCTGCCTTGGCCAGGTGGAGGCCCCGAGGGGGGGGGGCGGGGGGTGATGGGCCAATTCTGGTGTCGTTTGCTGTCAGAGAATTCGTCGCGCCAAGTGTGAGTCGGGTTGGAGATGGGATCGGCGCTGGGGAATTGGGCACCTCGACGGCGGCCCAAGTCCCGAGGCGGAGAGGCGAGATGGTCGCTTGTGGTGCCTGCGGGTTGCTTAGATGCACATCGTCACCAGCGCGGCAAGAGTGTAAGAGGGTCCAGAGTTGGCAAACAGTCCCAGTTCAGAAGATGGAGGAACTGGATGGTTTTAGGGGTTGCGAGGGTAATGGGGAGTACGAAAAAGGTGATGAGGTAAGGACTCGGGTTCAGATACAAACCTACCTACAGAGTACCTAGGTACCTGTTGAGGCTATTCCACACGTCTTAGGGTGCATTGATTAAGAAAGTGTATGTTATAGAAAGTTAGCTTACTATAACCCCACCACTATAAGTAGAGAAAGGGTGGCTTTAAAGGGCACTTACTAAGGGTAACTAATAAGTAAACTTTTTAACTATAATACCTATTTTTAGCTAAAGCTATCTTATAAACTAAGCTATAAGAGTTATTATAGTATTTTTCTTAAAGATTTTAGTGTTTTTTATCTTTAAATACTTTTATATATAACGCTTATAAAAGATTATTATATAACTACTTATTATTATTTTAATAAGTAGCTTATATTACTTTTATACTATATAAAAACTAATAAAATTTATAAGCTAAAAGTTAATATATAAAAGAAAATATTACTTATTATATATTAATTAAAATTAAGATATTTATTATTTATTACTTATAAGCTTAAAGATAAAGTAAATTAAACAATAAATTAATAAGGAAAATAATTCCTTCTTTTTTTTAATTAAAAAGCTTATTATATACTTAAATAAAGATTTCTTTAAAGGTTTTTTTAAAACTTTTATATATCTTTTTAATCTTTTATTAAAAATAGTTATAAGAATTAACATTTAATACTTTTTAATACTTTTTTAATATTTACTATATATTAAAAAAATAATTAAGAATAATTCTTACTTATAATAAGTATTTATTATAGCTAAAACCTTTATTAATATTATTATTATTATTATTAAGTTTATACTAAAGACTTAATTTAAGCTTTTAAGCTATTGCTTGGTTTTTATATAAAAGAAAACTAAAGTGCTTAAAGAAAAACCCTTAGCCGCTTCTTCGCTTTAAGTCTTACTATATTAGCCCTTAAAACTATATATAAAGAAAGGGGGGCGCTTACTATAAACGGGTCGGTTAGTAAATTAGCTTAAACTATTATAAGCCCGCTATAAAGTAATAACGACTTTATAGTAAGTAATTAACGGATCTCTTAGTTTACTATTAATTAATAAAATTCTTCTTATAGGTATTTAATTATCCGCCGAAATATATATTTTAAGTTATTACTTTATTTTAGCCGCTATAAGGCTTAGCAGGCTATATAATTTTGCCGGCTTTTAGCTAAGCTAAGGGCGCTTTAAGGTTTATTAAGTCTTAAAAGGGGCCCTTACTAAATTATTATATCGGCACCGCGCTGCGTTATTAGTATCGGAATTGCTAGTTATCTAGTTTATATTATAGAATCTAAACGGCCACGCTTAAACTCCTTACTTTACTCTTAAAGAAGCCTTATAAAACCCCGCGATAAGAACGCTTAAAGCACGCACTACGAAGGCTCGCTTAAGAAGATACGACGAACATTACCGGTCGGACCCCGCTAAGGTTTCCGGGATATAACTACGGAGGGTTAAGAGCTTACCTAACTATAGTTTATAATAGCTTTAACTAAAGGAGATACTATAAAAACTATTAAGCGGATTCCGCCGGTATCTTTAAGGGATTTCTAAGGATTTCCGCGGGATATCCTAACTATAGTTTAACCCGTTTTTAACTATAAAAGCACCTTAAAAGATATAGGATAAACCTTACCGCGATTTTTAAGGGATATCTAAGGATATTTAAAGGATTTCCTTAACTATAGTTTATAGTGTTTTTAACCGGGCTTATATTTAGTTTATTAAGCAATTCTATAAGGATATCTACGGTTTATTCTATGCACTATAGATAGTATAGTTAAAGATCCTTAAAATTAGCTTAAAAAACTAAGTATAAAGTAGCTAGCTATGCTTTTAAGAATAAATAAGCTTTTTACTATTTCTAAACCCTTATATACGTTTACGTGCGGTAATTAGTCCGTTATACTAGCCCGACTAGCGGTAATTAATCCGTAGTACCGGCCCCGACTAGTAGTAATTAGTCCGCGCCCTATCCCCTTATCCTTATATTATAAGGCGTAGTAGTAAGCTTATTAAGTAATCTTTATATATAAAGCTTACCTTTATTATAATAAAGCCTTAGTAGTACGCTAAAGCTATAATAGCGCGGGCTTTTATATTTAATATTACTTTTAGCTTAGCCTTACTTAATAAAAACGTTAAGCTACTTATTTTAACTTTAAGTCGCTTTATTAATAATATATATATAGCCTATATAGGTAACGCTATATTTCTTAATAAGACTAGCAATATAATTATAGTTATATATTTAACTATTTATATAATAGCTTAGAATTTAGCAAATATAAAGAATATACTAGCTAAAATAGCCGACTATCTTAGTATTAATAGCTATATAGGCCGTAGTATTAGTTTAAAAGGCTTTTTACTTAACTTAAACTTAGTATAAGTTTATACTGCTTTTACTTTATTAAAGACTTTTTTACTTAAGATCTTTATAATTATAAAAGACTTTAAAGCTAGTTTTAAAGCGAAAAAAGACGTAATTTAAAGCTTTAGCTAAGGCTTATACTTTTAAGTACGCTACCCTTACTTAAAAGCTTAAAAATAAAGGAGTGCTTAATGGTAAAAGTAAAGAAAAAGCTATTTAAGCTAAATTAATATTTACTTTAAAGGAGTTTAAGTTTAATAATGTTATTAAAAAAGAAAAAGAGGAAAAAGAAAAGGATAATACTAAAATTAAAGCTAAAGCTCTTAATAATAAAAGTAGCTTTTAGCTTAGCTTTAATATTAATATTAATAATCTTAAAAATTAAAATTAGTAAAGTAACTTTAATTTATCCTTTATTTAGCTTACTTTTAGCCTGCTTATAAGCTATAATAGTCTTTTTATTATATAAAAGCGTACTTATAGCTTTTTTAAAAGTAGTACCTTTAAAATAGGTAATTTTATAAACGCTACTTTTAAAGCGTGCTTATATTATATTTACTTTTAACTTAAAAAGTTTAAAAAAGGCTAAGAATCTTAGCTTAAACCTTAATTACTATTAGTTTTTTACTTATAGTAAAGCTAAGTTGCTTTTTCTTACTTTCTTTATAATGTTTACTACCGCTTAAGTAGCTAAGTATTATTTAAGCTGTTTTAATTAGCTTAGTTTTATACTGCTTTTAACGCTTAACTGCGCTATAGTTAGTAGTTTCTAAGTTTTAAGTACCCTTTAAGCTTTAAAGTAAACGCTTATAATAGCTATAAATAAAAAGGTAACTTTCTTCTTATTTACTTAAGCTATAACTTTAAGTTACTATTTGTATAAAAAGGGGCGCTTTTTACTTTAACTTTAAGTTATAACTAAGTAAGGCGGCCTTATACTACTTTAAAGTTATGTAGGTTTATAAAGACTTTAGGAAGTATTTAATATAGTATTAAGAATAATAAAAATAAGCTAAAAACTAAGTAAAAAAGAAAAGTAGTATTAAAAAAAAAGGGGTTAAAAGTTAGTTAAAGTATAAGCTTAAATAAAGCTTACTAAAACATTTATACGCTAAAAGAAAGGTAGGAGGAAAAGGGGAAGAAAATAATAGTATTTTAGTACTTTATAGCGTTTATTATATTAGCTAGTTATTATCTTAAGGTAAGTTTAAATAATAGTTTAATTAAAGTACGCTTTTTTTAAGTTAAAGTATAGCCGGGGCCTTTATTTATACTTTTTTTATAGCTTTAATATAGCTATGTTATAACTTAAACACTAATTCTTTATAAATATAAGTATTATAGTATGATTTTTTAAGTTTATAATTAATAGCGGGAAAAGGAGAAGAAGACTTAGTATAGATTACTAAACCGAATAAGGTAAAGGTATCTTATTATACGGATTTCTTAGTTAAAACTAGCTAAAAAGAAAGAAAAAAGGAAAAGAAAAAGGTTAAAGAAAAGAGAAGGAAAAACCTCCTTTTATACTTTTTTAAAGCTATTAAAAGGCTTTCTTTTTATATACTTTTATATACTTTTATATATTAATTTATAACTTATACTTTATATAACTTATAAAGTTACTAAACTACTTTTAAAGCTAATAAAAATAGCTTACGCTATCTTTATTACTAGTTATAAGTAATATATGTTTTATTACTTATACCTAGCTTATAAGACTTAATATCTTTATCTTAAAACCTTTTAAACTATTTTATTCTTTTTTAAAAGGAGGCTTTTTACTTTAGCTTTATATAAAGTATTAGTCGATTATATAAAGTATTAGTCGATTATATAAAGTATAAATCGATTTATTAAATACTAATCTTATTATTAGCCGAAGCTAACTTAAACTAATTATAAGTATATTTAACTTATACCGCTTATAGCTAATACTAGCTATCTTAAACTATTAAGCTATATTATCTCTCCTTATAACTACTAGTATTTACTATAATAGTAATAACTTATAACTAGTAGTATTTACTTTACTAATTACCCCTTTATATTTAGCGGTATTTACTTTACTAAATATTAATACTTTTAGTACTAAGAATTATTAATAAAATAAGGTTCTATTATATATTCCCCTTTTTAAGGTCTTTTAAAACTTAAAAAGATAAACATCCTCTTTTTTAAAGTTTTTCTTTAGTTTAAAAAGCTAAATAAAATAATTAAAGAAATCCTACTTTAAATAAAGTAACCTTTAAGAATTTTTTAAAGAAAATCCTAATTATATCGATTTATAAGGATATAAAAGATCCTATCTTAAAAAGGATATATACTAAGTTATATAAACTTAACTATAAGGTTTTTTTCCTTTATAGATTTTCTTTTACTTTTACTATCTAAAGATAGTAAAAGAATCTTAGCTTAAAAAATTAATACTTCTACCTAAAGGTTTTATTAATTAAAATCCTTAACTTTTCTTAAAGTATTTTTAAGTGCTTTATAGGTTTTTAGCTATTATCCGAACTACGATAATCTTTTTACTTTACTAAATAAAAGTATTCTTAATTTTTTATCTTTTTAGCGAGTATAGCTTAAACTATATATTTGCTTTTTTTAACTCTTTTTAAGTCTAGCCTTTTTATTATATTAGCTTCTTATAAAGTCGGCTTTATTAAAAATATGTAAAAAAAGTAAATAAGTAAATTAGTTAAAAGTTTTAACTTATAATTAACTTTTCTTATTTTTTATAACTTTAAAAAGTCTTATTTTCTTATAATCTAAAGACTTATTTAGTCTAATAATTTTAAGATTCTTAATTAAAAGATATTCTTTATCGCTTTAAAATAAAGAAGGTTTTAAAAACTACTTTTTATTATAATAATATAATATCCTTTAAGCAATATATTTTAATTAAAATTTTATAAATCTATTTAAGCTAATTAACTACTTAGAGTTTAATATAGCTCTTTTAGCTATAACTTCTTTAAGTAAAAAAAGCTTATAAGCTTAAAGTAAAAAGCTATAATTTGCGATTACTAAAGTATTATTAATAGGCTTAAAATAAGATATATTATATACTAACTATACTATAAGTAAATTTAAAAGCTACTTATCTTACTAATAATTTATATAGCTTTTAAAATATTGCTTTAGCGTTTAATTTTATCGTTTTATTATTCCGTTAATAATAAACTTAAAAGTAGTAAATAACTTATACTTTATACTTAAGGCTTATATTAAACCTTATTAAAACCTTAAAATAAATTTCCGATCTTTATCTAAAATAATTAAACTTAAAAGTTCTTTATTAACTATAATATATCTTTTAAAAGTATAAAATAACTTTTTTATATTTATAGCTTTATATATTAAAATAAGATAGCTACAATTCGTAAGACGATTTACTATACCTAAAATAAAATCGTATTTTATACTAGTTATAAGATTTATAAACTTTAGTAGTTTTATAATAAAGTTTAAAACTATAAAGTCTTAAGGTCTTAAAAGAAATTTTAAAGGAATTTAGTTATTATAAGGCTTAAATTATATAGCCTTATTTTTATTAAAGATATTATATAACTTAATAACTCTTTAGACTTTCTTATAAAGGTTATAAGTATTATAATAGTTTTTAATCTTGTTATATATTTTTATAATACCTTAATATCTATATAAAAGTTGCGAATAAATATCTATTATAACTATTCTATTAGTTTTTAAGGTAAGTAATAGCTTATTTTTATAGAACGCTATTTTTCCCTTTTACTTAAGATACTTATATCTTTTTTTAAGGTTTTTAAAAGAATTCGTAAGTAATTTTAAAGTAGTAAGGTCTCTTTATACGTTAAATAGTATATATAACCTCTTTAACTTTCAATCACTATGATTATTTAGGAATAATAAGGTCTTTTTATTAGGCCCTTTTTTATCGTTAAAGTTTAGTCGTTAGCTAATTATATTAACTTAGTTATTCTTAAAACTATTCTTATTAATAACCTTATAATTAAATTATAAAAATTATTTAGCTTATCTTATTTACTTAGTATTTAATAACTATATCGTAGTAAAATAACTAATATTCTTAAAATCTATATAAACCTTAGGTTTATATTTATTTCTTAACATATAATATCGAAATTCTTTAAAAGTATATATAATTACTAAGAATTCTTTATTATAAATAAAGTAATAAATCTTTCTACTTATTAGCTTCTCGAATAAAACGCTATAAGGTTAAAAACATTATTTTTATCGCGCTAGCTTAACTATATACTAAATATAAAGTTTGAAATGTCCGTTTTTAACTTTAATAGCTTCTTTATATTACAAGTTTTTAATATTAGTTTTATAATAAGTAATCTTTTAATCCTTTTAAAAGCTTTATCTACTTTTAAGTTTTAATTAAAAAGCTTCTTTTTAGTTTTTTTAAATACTAATAAGATAAGTATAATTATCTTAAAAAAGCTTAATATAAACTTCTTATAATAATTTATATATTCTTTTAAGCTTTAGATTTCCTTAATATTTATAAGACTTAGCTAATTTTAAATTATAAAATTCTTTTTAGAGTTTATTCTTATATAAAAAAGAGTAATTATATACCTTAAGAATTTTACTTCTTATATATAAAAGTAATATTCTTTTAGTAAAATATATAAGCTAGCTTTTCTTAACGCTTTTAGCACTATATTAATTTTTTTATAGTATTGCTTTAGCGTTATGAAGTATATAATAATATTATCTAAATAAGCTATATAAAAACGATTTAAATAAAGATTTAATATACTATTAATCTTTTTTTAAAAGCTTGTTAGTATATTAGTTAGTCTTAAAAGTATAACTAAAAATTTATAATGTTTCTATCGCGTTTTAAAGTCTATTTTAAATTCGTCTTTTTTTTAATATATATTTAGCTATAAGTAAATTTAAGGTCTACTTTTATATACTAAAACTTATTAGCTAATTTATCTCTTATCTTACTTATAAAAAGTAATAAAGTTTAGTCTTTTATTATATTATTATTTATTTTTTTAAAATCAATATAAAGTTAAGTTCTTTTCCTAAATTTCACTATTCTTTAAAGTTAGGAGTATTAAAGCTTTATATCTTAATTTAGACGTTTTAACATAACCTTTTTATAGGTTTTTATAGATATATTCTTTAAATAACTTTAAATACTTTTTATTTCAGTTATATATCTTAAAAAATCTAGGCTTAAAGCCTTCTTTTTACTAATTTTTATAATCTTAACTACCTCTTAGTAATAGTTTATTTTAAGGTAGTAGTATAAATATATTAAAATATCTCTTTAATATAAATATAAGTATTTTTAAATAACGATCTTAAAGGTATTTTAAAGTAATAGTACCTTTAAGCCGTCTTATATACTATATTTACTCTTTAAAGTGCTTTAGATTAATAATACTTTTTAAATACTATAAGCCTTTATATAAATTATCTTAATTCTTTTTCTTATTCCGTCTTTTAATCTTATCTTTATCTTTAAGGTATTTATTAAAGGCCTACGTATACTTAGTTTAGTAATACGTAACTAAATAATTGTTTATTTAAAGCTAAGGAAGATAGGAGAAATCTTTATTTAAGCTATATAGCTTCTTACTTTATAAAAGTCGCTTAAGTAACATATACTTAAGTTAAGTTTAAGTTAAAGTTAAGCTAACTTTAAGTAAAGTCTTATATAACTTCGGCTATATATTAGCCCGACTTTACCTTATTCGCTATAATATAACTATAGCTCTTCTTATAGTATAGCTTATAATACTATCCCCTCTTTAAGCTATTATATGCTAAAGTACGTAATATCGCCGCCTTACTTACTTCTTCGCGCTTAATATTAATTAGTATAGTCGTTATTATTATACTTATAATTATATATTAACGTATCTCCTTAAATAACGTTACGCTATAACGTTAAATATATTATACGCTTACTTATTTATGCCGCTATTTTGCTTTAAATAGCGCTAAGATAGTATAACGTGCCCCCTCCGCTTACTGCCTTTATCGGTGCTTAAAGTACGTTTTGCCGTCCCGCCGCTTACTATCTTTAAGTATAAATACCTTTTCTCTTTCTTTCTCTTCCTCTCTTTTTCTCTTTTTCTTTAATTACTAATCTTTTTATACGCGCGCCTGCTTTTATAATAACTCCGCTACGCCGCGCCTTAATATATTTACTTTAGTCCTTTATATCTTATCTCTTACTAGCTTATAAACGTCTTCTTATACTATACCCCTTAGCACGCTTAGTAACTATACGCTACCGCCTTTATATTAGTCCTCGTGCTCGCTATTATTACTTAGTAAGCGGAGCGCGATAAATAGTATTATTATACGGCGCCCCCCTTACCTTATATATATTAAACATATAGTATCTCTTAATATAAATACTTAGTATAAGGCTTATTAAAATTAAGCCTCGCTTTATACTTATAATTATTTTATTTTTACTTATACCGGCTTATACTACTTACTTATATATTTTTATCTTTAAACCTTATATAATACGATATTAATATAATATTAGTATACTATCGATATAATCGCTACTATATAGGCGCTTTAAGACTATACGTTTTAAAGAACGTTTAAAGACTATCGTACTAACTTATATATACGTTCCTTAATTTTAAATAAATTCTAAGTAGTAGGATATTGCTAATAACTACTATAATATATAGAGTTAGCGTATACCGCTATTATAGCGCGCTAAGCTTTAATATACCTTAACGTTTAAGGCTAATTTATTAATATTAGCTAATAGTAAGTAGTTTACTTAAATTAAGTTATAGTTCTTTATACGTTTTATTTATATCTACTTTATCTTTTATTATATCTTATTATATCTTATATCTATCCTATTATTATTTATGCTTAGTATACGTTTATAATATATCTTTATTATGCTTATCGTTCCGAATTATTTTAATATCTGCTAAGTATAGCTTAATACTCCTTTTTATTTTTCTTAGTTTTCTTTTTTTTCTTTACTTTCTCCTTTATCCTTTCTTTTACTGCTTAGCTTAACTTATTATTATTTCTCCGCCTTACTCTTATCGTTCTTTATTATATTACTATACTATTCTTTAAACTCTTTTAAGGCGATTATATCCTAAAAGTTATTAATTAGTTATTAAGTTAAGTTAGTATACTTATACTACTTTTTAAGAACTTAGCGTTACCTCCCTTTTTTTATCCGTCTTTACCGGGCTTATTAAATCTTCTTTTTAATATACTTAAGTTTATTATCTTCTTTAATTATTAATAGTAGCTAGTAGTTATTAATTATTTAGCTAAGTAAGGGGTTATTCGCTATATTATAAAGGTATATTATATATAGTCTTTTATATACCTTTTTTTAAATATTAAGTTTTACTATATATAAGCTAACTACTTTTATTATAATATACTTTTAGTAGAGCTAATTAAGCTTTTAGTAAGGCCTATTTATAGTATACTTCTTTATATTTAACTATACCTTATTGCTTACTTAAAGTCTCTTTACTAGTATATATAACTAGTTTACTATCTTTTTTTATTTTACTTATAAAGTGGCGATCGCTATTTAAAGGAAGTCGGCGACCTCTCTTATTCTTTATATAAGGTCTTATACGCCCTTTATATTTAGTATAAGCGGTCCCTCTTCTTATACGATTTAAATCGGTTTAATATTATATTTATATATAGTAAAGAATAGGCTTATACTTATTATCGATACTACTTAGTTATTAAGTGCCGCTTAAGCGTTAAGTAGCTATGCCCCTTAATCGCCTTACTTATAGTAAACGTATATATAAAGGTAGGCCTATACTTTTTAATTTACGCGCTTTATCGCCTTTTTAGTCTATAGGTAGTAAGCTAAACTTAGTTTCCTTTTAACCTTAGTTTATTAATAGAACTCTCTTAAAATTGCCTTATATAGTTTATTCCTTAATTTAAGATAATAAACTTTAATATTTTATAAAAGTAAAAATAAGATTATAAAAACTTAATAGTATATACTACTACTCTTATTATTAGTACCGCCTTTAGCGTTATCGCCTTTATTAGCTTATTTATTATTGCCTATAACGTCTTTAAGCCCTTAGTTCTTATTAAGGGCAGCTTGATTATAAAGTCTATTATTATAAGGGAGTAAAATATACTCTCCCGCAGCCTATAGGCTAAATATAGTATAAATAACACGCAATATAAATACGCTAAAATATATATTGAATCCACTATACAATTTTATATACTATAAATATTTCCGTCTATTATTTCACGTATATATAAGCAAGATATAAGCAGATTAGGAAGAGGTGTGTGTGGAGAATATATATATAATCCGTGCTAAGTCGCTACGCTGACTTGTATTCCTTGCAGAATTAATCCCTAGGCTTATAAATATAATATTAACTTAATAATAGCTATTAGCCTACTATATAAAACTGCGCTAAATAAGGGGCTCTTTTCTAAATCACTTAAGTTACTTAAAGCTTAGGAATTGTCTATATATTGCGTATTATATTAATATAAGTAAACTAGTTAAGATATAGCTTTTAAAGCTGTTAGTCTCGGATATAATATAGTCTTAAGAAGAAGGTAAGGGTACTATTATTAGTAAAGAAATACGTTTTCTTAAAACGAGATATAAAGTTTTTAGCCTCCTTTTTATCTTTCTTTTAAAATATAATAATAATATTATAAATATAAAAAAAGGTAAGTAAGGAATTCGCTATACAGAATATAAGGTTGCTTAAGGTACTATTAAAGCTATAAGAAAATTAAGGTTTAAGAAAGCTCTTTTTATTAAAGAAAAAGTAATTATTAAAGTCCGTAGAAGGCTTTTACTAGCCGTAATATATATCCGGGTATTTTAAATCTATTAAGAAAATAAATATAAATCTCTTCGTTAAGGTCTATATTAATAACTATATTAACAGCGTCGAGGAATCGAGTTTTAAGGTTAAATTATACTACTATAGCTATAAGAATATGAAAATATTTTACTACTAAAGTAGCTATATAAGTTTCTTTATTATTAGAAGGCTATAGGCCTCTATGTATATAAGGACGGGCTTTAAATATTTCTAGATATTTATGCTTATTAAATTTATAAGTAAAAGTTTAAGCTAAAAGTAAAAGTTAAGAAGTTACTAAATTTTAAGGCGTATAATTAAAGAAGAAAGTCTTCCTTTTTAATAAGGATTTTTACTTTACTTTTCCGACTTCTTTAACTTCTTTACTTAAACAGTATATTACTAAGTATAACTAAAAACGAGGTTATAGCTATAAATCTTAACGATATATATTCTTTTTCTAAAAAGCGTGGAAAAAAGCGTTAAATATAGCTTATAAAAGCTATAAGAAAGGGGGTAATAGAGAAATAAAAGCAGTATAGTTGTTTATAAATCGAGAAGCTTAAAGAAGCCTAGAAAAAAGCTCTTAAAGATCTTATGTTTCTTTTATATTAAGTGTGTCTTTTGCTACGGGAATATTAGTTATACTATTAAAATTAACACTTTAAGACAAGCGGCTTAAAAGCTTAATTTAAAAATAATTATATAATATATCTTTATTAAAGAAATTATTATTAGAAAGCGCTTTTTTAATGCTCTTTAATATTATAATTTTACTTTACGTACTTATAGCGTTAAGTTCCGGCGAAGAATTTAAGGTTAAAAGCTACGTAGTAATAAAAAGATTTAACTTTATCGTTTTCTTTATATCTTACGATTAAATTTCAGTACTTTAAAAATCGTCGTATATAATATTATTATAATCTATAATATATAGTTAAAATATTTCTTCCTTAATTAATACGGGGTCTTATATTAGTACTATTCTTTTAAAGAAAGACTACTTATAAAATATTACGTCTTATACCCTTTAAACCATTTAAGAAAGAATAAAAATTCGATAGATATTAATAAAGTCGTAGCTAACTAAGTAGCTAACTTTTACGTATTCTTTAAGCTTAAGTTCTCTTTTTATAGTATTCTTAAGAGTCTTTATTATTAATAGGTAAGCTTTATAGCCGTATATATAAATAGTAGAAAATTTAAGAGAAAGAAGAAGAATCCTCTTACTATTCTTTATAAGCTAGGTTTATAGTTTATTAGTAAGGGAAGTCTAAGGTCTTTAAGGAGTCTTTTAAGATATCTTATTATAAAAGAAAGTAGCCGTTTTTAAGATTTCTAGCTTAAGGGTAAGAAGTAAATTTAAGGAAATTCGCATCGTACAGGCCTTTAAGGAAATTACCTCTTTAACACGCTCCGTAAGCCGTTTTAAGCTAATATATAAAGGGTTAAAGGTTTATTAATAATCTTTTATTTAATAATAAAGTCTTAGTATTCTTTTTATAAGTCTTTATTACCTTTCTTATAAATCTTATAAATAGAAAAGTTAAATTACTATAATAAAAAGCTTTAAAAGCTAATAAGATAGTTAAGAAGCTCTTTAAATATTTAATTCGGAAGGGAGTAAAATAAAGGTAAGTTAGTAAAATCGTTTTTAAAAAAAAAGCGACCTTCTTCTTATTATAAGAATCTAGTAATAAAAAGAGGTCTTAAAAAATCTAATAAAAAGGCCTTATAGTCTTAATAGCTAGTTGTACTTAAAATATCATTCTTTTTGCTTTCTTAAGCTTATAAAGCTTATAGTTAGTAATAGTAAAAAACGTAAGAATAAATATACTTTTATTAAAGAGAGTTTTTCGCAACGCCTATTTATTAAGGTGCTTTAGTCTTTTATACTAAAGCTAAAAGGAAAAAAAAGACTTAGTCGTAGTAAGTTTTGACTTATGTTTTATTAAGAAAGAGAATAAAGAAAATAAGGAGGAAGATAAGGAAGAAATAAAAGTAAAAAAGGAAGCTGCTTTAATTTTTTTATATTTAATAACGTATTAATAATATAAAAGCTAAGTTTTATAAACTTTTTAGTAGTAGTAAAAATACTACTTAATTCAGGATTTTAGTAAACCTTAACTTATTATGATTTTAGTAAGCAAGTAACGCTTATATAAAAAGTTAGTATAAAGGCAACGTTATTTAATAAAAATAATCTAGTAGAAATTCGCATAAAGATAGTACTATACCTAAGAATTTAAGACTCTCCGGAGCCCGCTAAAGCTAAGGCTTACGTCGGTATATAATTTAGTTAGTAGTCTTAAGCGTTATAAATATACTTCTTTAATCCGCACTAAAGGATAAATAAGCTTTTTAATAAGTACGTTTATATAGGTACTTATAATATAGTAAGAGGGGCCGTTTTAGCTGTAGCTACGGCTTGCACTAAGATATTTAATAAATCCGGGTTTTCTATAGATTTAAAATCTAATTTAAGATTTATAGATTTATATTTCTTAGCCTTATAAATAGCGTTTTTAACTAAGGCTTTATTACGAGGGATAGTAAGGAATTCGTTAATCGATTTTTAGATTTCTTTATTTAGTTTTCAGCCGTTTAGCCTTCTTTTCGTTCTAGTAAAAATAGTCTATATAATAATACTATCTTTTATAAAAGTAAAAGAGCAAAAAAAGGGCTTAAAAAGAAAAAGGGTCTTTAGAAAAGTGTCTTTAGAAAGTAATAAAGAAGATAGATTTTAATTTCTTTATAGATCTTGTAGCTTATTACCTTTTGAAAATCTCTAAAATTTTAATGCTGTTTAAAAAGGTCTCTTACTACTCGTTTTTATCCCGTCTCGCTTTATTATTTATTCGGTTAATTTAGTAATTAGTAAAGGAGCTATTAAGGCTAAACATAGCCTTTAAAAAGCTCTATATAAAGCGTAGGCCTTATGCCTCTAAAGGCTATATTGTTTTTATATTTATAAAAGCCTTTTACTCGTTTATAATTTAAGTAGCTAGGTTAGTTTTATCTAGTAATAATAAAATCCTTTAAAAATTTATAAGGACTTCTTTTTCCTTATTCTACGAAGAAGGCTATACCCGTTTTTATCGTAAGGAAAGCTCGGTTAAAATGTCGTAAATATTTACTATTATAAAATAATAATTTCTAATATTTTTTATAATATTTTACTATAAAGTTAAAAGGGCCTTTTACTAGTCTTTATAGCTTTGCAATTTAGTTTAATATCTTAAGTAAAGAAACTTATAGGTTTTTAAATTATTAATAGAAAGGCTAGTAATTTCCTTTGCTTAAGAATTTACTTATAAGACTAAGTGTTCCTTAAAAAGCCGTAAAAAGGGCTTTTTTAAGGTAACTAAGAGATCGATTTAATCCTAAATTTTATAGGAAATAGCGTATTTTTATATCGTTGAAATCTAATATTTTTAGTAAAATAAGCCGTTAAAGATAGGTCTTTTTAAAGAGCTTATAAATTCTATGATTTTAGTAAAAGGAGAAAAATAAAGGTAAAATAAGGCGGTGTAAATAAGATGCTTTTATAGGTGATTTTTATAAGGAGAGCGTTTTTTTACTCTTAAAAAGCGTAAATAACTAGTAGGGGCGTAATAAAATAAAGGTGCTATAATAACTAAGTTTTTCTTTTATACGAAGTAAAAGAGATTTAAGCTTATAACTCTTAAACGTAAAAAAGACCTATTTAAGGCATTTAGTAAAAGAGCAATTTATATAAAGAGAATTAGCTTATAGATAAAAGAGAAGAATAAGTAACTAAGTAGTAAAGCTTTTATTTTATTATTTTAGTAGCTATTTATTAGCTTAAATATAATAAGGAGTAGTTTAAAATAAATATAAAAATAATAAATAGTTTAATAAATTATAAAGAATAATTAATAGTTCTTATTAAGAGGAGGTCTATAAAAGGTCCGTATTAAGTCCGTATATTAAAAGGTAAATAGCCTTTAGTTTATACATAGCTAAAAAATTAAAGAAAGCCTTAAGAAGGCTAAAATTAAAAGAAGCCTTAAAAAGGCTCGTGCTACTACTACTACTACTACTACTACTACTACTACTACTACTACTACTACTACTACTA
>JAPEBW010000697.1:0-41741 GCA_027405785.1 Ophiocordyceps robertsii
CTAGCAGAACTAAGACTAAGTAAGGAGCGTCTTTAAACCGGAGGCGGCGATAGCGCGTAGGGCCTATATAGTAATTGCGAAGAATATTCCTATAAGGGTCTTTAAGACGGATAAGGCACTCTTAATTAAGGAGATCGCTAATATTAATAAAGTAAAAGTTATACGGGCGCGAGTAATACGCCCCCGGACTAAGTCCTTAATAGCTATAACCTTTATTATTAGTATAAGCAGCTTAGCGGAGGCTAATAAGCTATGCGATATAGGCCTATTCCTTAAGGCCTAGATATTCCGATACGAGCTATATAATAAATCGGTTAAACCTACTTAATATTATAACTGCTATAAATACGGGCATATCGCTAGACGTTATACTTTAATATAGCTTTATACTTACTATAAGGGGACTTTATATATAGGAGGCGAGGATAAGTGCCGCGTAAAGAAGGGCGAAATCCCTTATAACTATATATCTTATAGCGGGCAGCACTTAGTATAGTCCTACACCTACCTTATAGCGGTAAAAGCTTAGGATAAGGTAAGGGACTACTACCTAAACCGCCCGCAATGCTTTGCTAGTACCTACGGCTAACTAGACCCCTAAATCCCCCTCCCCTCTATAGAGAATTAAGGGCTTACTTCGTTATAGGCGCGGAAACGCCTTAAGCGGCCGAGGAAGGACGGATAGACGCCGTTAGCCCCGCCGGCTAAAGCATAAGCAGTAGGCACTAACCTAAGTAATATTAGACGCTATATAAGATAACGGAGCGTATCGCTCCCGACTTAGGCTATTACCCTATCCTAAACGACGAACTTTACCCCGACCCCTTGCGTATAAAATTAAAGATCCTTTATTAAAATATATAGAAAAGATATAAGCTAGCACGACTAGCCCTTAGCTACCGCGCTAAGTACGATATAATAGCGCTTTAAGAGATAGAGAAAATATAGGGCTTAGGGGCCCCGCCCCCGGGGGGCGCACTATACCGGCTGGTTTATAAGGAGGGCCGCAACGCGATATATATTTATAAGAGGCACGACGCGGGGACGTAGATACCTTAGACCGGATATAACTAAGGGGAGATAACTTTTAGCGACGGCACGAGGTTAAGGTCCTTATACTCACCACTAAAGGGAATTCGGACGGGCCTAGCTAAGGCCTTAAGTAAGGTTAATAGCTAAGGCCCGCTAGTCTTAGTAAGGGACTTTAATATCTATTACCCGCTTTAAGACGCCTATAACCGGACTTCCGACGGGGCAAAACAGTTCGTTAAGGAGGCCGCGCGGCTCCGGCTTAAGCTAGCTATGCTAAGAGGGGAATATACACGTTTCTTTTATAGATATAAAGATAGCACGATCGACCTTATATAGGCTACGACGGAAACGGCTATATAGTTTATCGGCCTAAACTTAGACCTTATAAGGTCCGACTATATCCCGTAGGTAGTCTCGTTTAAGATAGGTTTTAGGCTAAAGGAGGTATTAGCTACGCTAAGGTAGAAGGAGGCTAAGAAGAAAAGGGTTAAGGCGGAAACCCTATCCCGGCTTAGGATATAATAGCTTACGCTCCGCAGCTTATAGGAGATCGATATAGAAATAGATAGCTTATATAACGATCTCGATAAAATTACCCGCGCGATAGTTCCGCACCGAAAGCAAGCGATCTTAAGGGGCAACGTATAGTTTACCTTAAAAGCGACTTAAGCTACTTAAGCTGCGAAAAGGGCCCGGAGACACTATAAGGGATATAGGACTTAGGCAAACTAAGAAGCGCTATAAGAAGCGGCTATAGCTTAAAAGCGAGCTATACGTAACGTAAGATAAGAATACTAAAAAGACTTCCTTAAGGAGATTAGCGCTAATAATACTAAGCTATAAAACGTTAAATAGTAAGCGCGGCTATATAGTAAGCTACCCTTAAACCTAGCGCACCTACTACTATTAATAGGTAGGGGCTATAAATACTAACTAACCCCCGACTTTAAAGAGAAAGCCCGACTTTTAGCGGAACGATTCTTTTTAGCTAAAGCCGCAATGCTTCTAAGACCTCCTTAGCGCGCGGCTAAGAGAGAACTTTTTATAGAACGGCGTATCGACCTTACGGATATATCCTAGGTAATAGGCAAAATAGCGAGTTAGAAAGCGGCAGGCCTAGACGGAGTTCCCCTTAGCTTCCTTAAGCTCTACGGCCTAGCGCTCTTAGCCCGGCTAGCGACAATCTTCACGGCCTATATAGAGATATCGCACTTTCCGACCTAGTTCCGGTCCGCGAACGTAGTGGTGCTAAGAAAACTAAGGAAGAAACCCGGGGTATACCGCACTGCCGGGGGGTAGAGACCTATTTCCCTCCTGCCGATAATAAGCAAGATCCTAAAGTAGATCCTAGCTTAGAGACTCGCGACCGCGGCGGAAGCAAATAAGGTCCTGCTTAAAGGATAGTTCGGGAATAAAAAGGAGAGGTCTATAAAGGCGGCAATACTTTAAGTAACGGAACTAGTATGCGCAATATAGGCTAGAAAAAGGATCGTATCGTTCCTTTAACTCGATATTAAGGGGGCCTTTAATACGGTTAACTATAAGAAACTCTTAAAGGAACTTACCCTCCGGGGCTACCTTAAATAGTTTACGAGGCTAGCCCGTAGCTTTATAAATAAACGCTACTTAACCCTTTATTTCGATAAAAGAAAGGCTATACCGGTCTAAATTACTACTAAGGTCCCTTAAGGCTCGCCGCTTTCCTTAATCCTATTCCTTTACTATATAATACCCCTTTATAAAAGATTAAAAAAGCTAAAAGGAGTTTATATTATCGGTTTCGCCGACGATACGAATATCCTTAGCGTTAGCCTTAAGGAGGGATCGATAATAGCGCGGCTTAAGGCGGCTTAAGAAGTATGCGCTATATAAGTAAAGGAGTTCGCGGTAAACTTTAAACCTTTAAAGAGTAAGCTTATCTACTTTATAAGAAAACATAAGGCGATTATAACCCCTATCCGCCTTAAGGCCGCTATAGTAGCGCCGGTTTAAGATGCTAGGCTCTTAAGGGTATAGGTAGACTATAAGCTTAGGTAGAAAGCACACCTTAATAAGTTATGCGCTAAGCTAAAAAGGCAGAACCTAGCCCTTATAAGGCTTATAGCGTCTATATAGGGATATACCTTACTTAAGGCCCGGGAAGTCTATAGTAAAGTCGTCCGTTCCTTTATATTATACGCTATAGTTACGTTCTACGAGATAACCTTAGCGAACGGAAAACCCCGCGGGATAGCCGCGAAACTAGCACGGGATTAAACCGCCTACCTCTAAATAGTCGCGGGAGCTTACTAAGCTACCTTAGTCTACTAGCTTAAAGCCGAAACCTAGGTCCCGCTAATCGACCTTTACTTAAACTAAAGAATAGCTAACACCCTTAAGAGACTAAAAGACTCCGGAATCCTAAACTAAATCCGACGCGCGTCTATATTAGTAGCAAGACTACTCCGGTAGCGCAGAAGACGACTAAGGCGGCCTACGCCCTTAAGACTACCGCTTACGGAGGTATTAAGGGGGGTACGGTCTTAAATCGGGTCCGGCGAGCTTTAAAAGAAGAAAAAGATAAAGGAAATCCTCTTCGAAGAATAGGCTAAACGGTAAAGCTTAAAGGAGGAACCTATTAAATAGCGCCGGACCACGCTTTACCCCGCCGACCTACCGCCTTAGTTCGATAAAGCTATAGCGCTTAACCGTTATAAGGCGTTGCTTAAGTACTTAAGCTTTACGATTACTTAAATACGAACCGGAGTAATAGGCCTTAAAGATTTCCTATTCCGCCGCAATATACTTAAAGTAGTATCGCCCCTTTATAACTACGGGCAACGGCGGGATACTATTTACTACGCGATAATAAGCTATAGGCTAACTAGCGAGGTAAGGGGGACGTTACTATAGCGACTCCGCAATGCGGGCGAGGTGCGGGCGAAGCTTTAAAAATAGGAGACGGCGGCCACGCTAGCAAGATAGTTCTTAGGCCTAGGGCGCCTACGATAATTCGATCTAATAATGCGACTATACCGAGGGGAAGATAAGGTATACGCAGCGGCTCCGGCTATACCTTAGTTAAGAGGGGATATATATTAATTAAATCGTCCCCCTAGCTTACCTTAAGGGGACAACCTGCTAATATAATAAACGCTACGAAGCACTAAAACGCCGGAACCTCCCCTTCCTAAGACCTTACTTAGCTTATATAGCTACTACTAAACCTACCCCGGGCTAGCGCTTTAGCTAGCTTTTCTTCCTATTTCCTCCCCCCCTTTAACACCACCCTTTTACCTTAACTAATAACCAAGCTTATTATTATCGTCCCCGGCGCCGCGCTAGGTGCGACTAGGAGTAATAGCGGACTTCCCCGTCTAGGGAGTGCCACGGGAACGCCCCGCCTAGCTACGAGCACGAGTTAGAGTAACTAATACCCTCCCCCTCCCGCGCCTACGATAACTCGGGGTCGCGGCGGGAGTAGACGTAGAAGAAGCCGCCCCGCTAGCAGCCCGCTAAGGCGTTTGCTTCGGGGCCTACGAGGTTCCCGCTATTAGCGTCGAAGGCGGCATAAGGCCGAGCTAGGTAAGGCGACTTAGATAATACTTAGTCGACTAAGCGGAATTAAGCGTTATAAGGAAATTAAGGGGAAGAGACCTTACCCTACCGTAAGCGAAAAACTAAAGGTACTTAAGGTTTAAGCTAAGGTCCTTAGTATCCCCCTCCTTACTAGCTAGGTTAGGAGCGCGAACGGCGCGAGCACGCTTCGGGGCGGAGACCGCGGGGCTATTAGCCCCGGAGGCACTGCTCTTAAAGAGGCCACGAGCCCGCTTTAGCATAAGCGGGGGAACGTCGCGGCCTACGGATAGGCTAGGAGTAGGCGAGGCGAGGAGTAATACTAAGTTGTCGTCGTTATCGCTATTACCGCTACTCTCGTAGTCGGAAACGATAAGGACCGCGTCGGGACCGGGCAAGGGGCTATCCCCGTCCTCGGGGACCTTAGTCTCGGCCTCGTTAGCGTTATCGTCGTCCTTACTTAGCTCCTCCTCCGACTTATTATTACCGATATTAAGCTCGGGCTCCCTTAAGTTAAACGCGATATCGGCCTCGATAGCCTTTCCCTTACCCTTACCCTTAAGCACTCCCTTATACTTAAGCTCTTAGGCGAGAGCGGCGCGCTCTTAAGTATAGGCCTTAGCGAGAGCCTTAGCTTAAGCCTTCTTCTTAGCCTTAGCTTTAGCCTTAAAGTCTTTTAAGACGACGGGAACCTTAAGTAGCGGGGGCTTAAGCGGTGCGAGGGCAGCACGGGCATACGTAAGGTCTAGGTCGGGCAAAAGACCCTTAAGGGCGATATCTCGGCCCTTATAGCCGCTAAAGCTAAGGTAGTCGGCTATTATAGATAGCGCATTCTTTATACTTTCTAAGTTCCGAGCTATAGCGTAAACGGTTTAGTAGATAACTATAATAGTGCCGTTAACCTTATTAGCGAGCTTAGCGTTAGCCTTATAGGCCGCGCGCGCGTCGTTAATAAAGCGGCCGAGGGTAAAGGCGAGTAGCTTAACGTTTTCGTTAAGGGAGGTAAGACCGGGGGGAGCACTAAACGTAAGCGCCCGTGCCGTAGTAAAGCCGGCACGCTGCCGAAGCTTTATCGCCGCGGAGGCGAGCTTTATATATATAGAGCGCTTAATAGGCCGGCCGGATTTATACGACTCCTTTTAAGCAGCGTAAAGCTTACGGGCCGTATCTTTACTTATAGCGGTAAGCTATAAAGGGGATTAGCTAAGGTATATAAGCGGGTGCGACGCGAGACTACTTACCCGGAAATAAGATCGGTTGCTTAAGGAGCACGCAATATACGCTTTCGTAGAGATAGCTAAGAGAGGATTAGCTACGCATACTATATATGCTTATATAGCGGATATAACTTAGATATATATAAGCTTAGTTTTAATAGCCCTAGAAAACTATAAGCGTATCGTCGCTCGATAGATAACTTATATACGTATAATAAGGAATTTTACGCTTAGTGCTACGGCGGGCCCGGGCCTCTTTATCCTTGGTATCTTTGCCCGGTAGTTTAAGGAGTAGACTTATATTAAGGTTAAAAAAAGTAACCTTCTTCTTTAGTATAGTAGCGATAAAGATAATAAGTACGACGACGGAGGAACGGTAAGCACGTAAATAAGGCGGGGCGGTAAGTATATAATAAGCTCGTAAGAAAGATAAACGCGTCTTAAGAAGGAGGAGAAAAAGTGCGAGCGTATACGCGCGGTAAGTAAGAAGCTTTATCTTTAAAGCTAAGCGCGGGATTAGTAATTAAGCGGCGCGAATAAATAACGGTCCCGATTAAGAATAAGCGCGTATAGCGGGGCGCCGAATTCCTATTAGCGGGGACTACTACGGGCCTACTCTTTAAAGGTCGCGCCACCCGCGGGAGGGGCGCGGGTCGAAATCCCGCTTACCCCTCCCGCCCCCGTATTAAGAAGGTAGATAAGGGGGATAGGAGAGGGTCTACTGCCTATACCTTAGGCTTAAAGCGCGATGCTCCGGACCGCGGGCCGCTTAGGTTAGTGGCGGCCCCGGCCTTATTAGGCCGCGTTAAACTGCTTAGCGAGTAGGATATACTCGCGGCGGAAGGCGTACTCCCTTTTTCCTTACGTAAAGTTGCAAGACCTTGTATAAGGCGGACTAAGCATAAATAAGGGGAGGTTTTACCCCGGGCACTCCGGTTTTTCCCTCCTGTTTATAAACATCGAATTTCTAAAAACCTAGATTAAGTCCTTAGCGTAAACTTAATAATAATAATAATATACTACTAAAAGAAGTAATACTTAGTTTATTTATTTTTAATTTTTAAAGTATTTTAAGTAATAATATATTACTTAATTTTTATATTTTATTTACTTTTAAGTTTAAAAGTAAGCGCTATTTATAACTTATGTTTTACTTATAAGATAAAATAAAGGTTTAATTAAAACTTATTAGTAAATAGCAATGTTTTATTTATAATTATACTTTTTAAAGGCTTATATATTAACTTAATATTCTAATAAAATTCTCTTTATAACTTAACTACGTTTAGTATTTTAAATTATAAAATAATAAAGTAATACTTAGTATATTCGCTTATAATTATTAATATTATATTAACTTCGTATACTTTAAATTATGCTTTTAATTAACTTATAATAAAGTTTATTAATAGTTCTTCTTATAGTTATAAAAATTATAATAGCAATTATATAGTACTATAAAAGGAATACCTTCTTAATATAGCGCTTTAATATACTAAGTATTCTTAGATATATTAATTAATACTTTTACTATATTTTCCTAGTAAAAATACTTTAATAATAATTTACTTATTTATTCTCCTTTAACATATCTTATTAACAAATTATTATAATAAAGTTATATTAACCTTTAAAAAAAAAACTCTTCGCGAACTAAATACTCGCCCGTAGTAAGTGCGCATCGCGTCTAAAACTCTTACTAATAATAAGAATTAATTCGGCGGTATCGGTTACCCCCCTTAAGATAATATCGTAGCATAGCCGGGGGACGCGGGGGTAAGGGGGTAGTCCGCCTTATACTAGCATTAACTATAGCGCTTAGCGTAACGAAACGCCTTTAAGCTTTACGCACTTAAATAAAGAGCTAAATATACTTAAACGAGATAATAGCGCGTAGCCTAGCTAAACTATACGTAATATTAACGAAAAGAAGGCTTATAATAAAATTATAAGTATAGTCTTATATATATAGTTCGATTAAGTATAAGTAGTAGTTAAAACCCTCCTCCGCTTTAAGGAGCGCGCTAAAAGCGCGCTAATTATAGTATAAGCCGACTTTAAGCTTTATAAAGCTATTTAAAGCGCAATAAAGGAAGCTATATATAAAGAACTAAGATAAGGCTAAGCTTAAAGCTTAAGGGGAGGACTTAAAAGGACTTAAGTAATAGTAGTAATAGGCCCCGGAGGGCCGATATAATATAATATAAAGATAAAGCTAGTCCCGCCTCGGTATAAACGTAAGCTAGTAGTAGTCTCGATAAGAGCGACGCTAGACGTCTTAAACCGCGAGCCGAAGGATATAGTAAAAGCAATTAATATAGCGCTTAATATCTCTTTTACTATAATAGCGAGACGCCTCTTAAGTAAGGATATCGCGGTAACGTTTAATATAGCGGTATAACCTTATTAGTAAAACTAAGACTAAGTAAGGAGCGTCTTTAAGCCGGAGGTAGCGATAGCGCGTAAGGCCTATATAGTAATTACGAAGAATATCCTTATAAAGGTCTTTAAGATAGATAAGGCGCTCTTAATTAAGGAGATCGCTAATATTAATAAAGTAAAAGTTATATAAGCTTAAGTAATATGCTTTTAAACCGAGACCTTAATAGCTATAACTCTTATTATTAGCGTAAGTAGCCTAGCGGAGGCTAATAAGCTATATAATATAAGCCTATTCCTTAAGGCTTAAATATTCCGATATAAGCTATATAATAAATTAGTTAGACTTACTAAATATTATAACTACTATAAATATAAGTATATCGCTAAACATTATACCTTAATATAGCTCTATGCTTACTATAAGGGGACTTTATATATAGGCGGCGAGGATAAGTACCGCATAAAAAAGGGCGAAATTCTTTATAACTATATATCTTATAGCGGGCAGCACCCGGCGTAGTCCTATACCTACTTTATAGCGGTAAAAGCTTAAGATAAAGTAAGGGACTACTACTTAAACCGCCCGCAACGCTTTGCTAGTACTTATAGCTAACTAGACCCTTAAATCCCCCTTCCCTTTATAAAGGATTAAGGGCTTACTTTATTATAGGCGCGGAAACGCCTTAAGCGGCCGAGAAAAGACGGATAGACGCTATCGGCCCCGCTAGCTAAAGTATAAGTAATAGGCACTAACCTAAGTAATATTAAACGCTACGTAAGATAACGGAGTATATCGCTCTTAACTTAAGCTATTACTTTATCTTAAATAACGAACTTTACCTTAACCCTTTACGTATAAAATTAAAAATCCTTTATTAGAATATAGAAAAGAAATATAAGCTAGTATAACTAGCCCTTAGCTACCGCGCTAAGTACGACGTAATAGCGCTTTAAAAGATAAAAAAAATATAAAGCTTAAGGGCCCCGCTTTTAAGGGGCGTATTATACTAGCTAGTTTATAAGGAGGGCTATAACGCGATATATATTTATAAGAGGCACGACGTAAGGACGTAGATACTATAGACCGGATACGATTAAGGGGAGATAACCTTTAGCGATAGCATAAAGTTAAGGTCTTTATACTCGCTACTAAAAGGAATTCGGACGGGCTTAGCTAAGGCCTTAAGTAAGGTTAATAGCTAAGGCCCGCTAGTTTTAATAAGGGACTTTAATATCTATTACCCGCTTTAAGACGCTTATAACCGGACTTTTAATAGGGCAGAATAGTTTATTAAGGAGACCGCGCGGCTCCGGCTTAAGTTAGCTACGCTAAGAGGGGAATATATATATTTCTTTTATAAATATAAAGATAATATAATTAACCTTATATAAGCTACGACGGAAATAGCTATATAGTTTATCGGCTTAGACTTAAACCTTATAAGGTCCGACTATATCTTATAAGTAGTCTCGTTTAAAATAAGTTTTAAGCTAAAGAAGGTATTAGCTATACTAAGGTAAAAGGAGGTAAAAAAAAAGAAGGTTAAGGCGGAAACCCTATCCCGGCTTAGGATATAATAGCCTATGCTCCGTAGCTTATAAGAGATCGATATAGAAATAGATAGCTTATATAACGATCTTAATAAAATTGCCCGCGTAATAGTCCCGTACTAAAAGCAGGCGATCTTAAGGGGCAACGTATAGTTTACCTTAAAGGCGGCCTAGGCTACTTAAGCTACGAAAAAGGCTTAAAGACACTATAAAGGATATAGGACTTAAGTAAACTAAGAAGCGCTATAAGAAGCGGCTATAGCTTAAAAGCAAGCTATATATAACGCGAGATAAGAATACTAAAAAGACTTCCTTAAGGAGATTAGCGCTAATAATACTAAGCTATAAAACGTTAAATAGTAAGCGCGGCTATATAATAAGCTACCCTTAAACTTAGCGTACCTATTACCGTTAATAGGTAAGGGCTATAAATACTAACTAACCCTTAACTTCGAAGAGAAAGCTTAACTCTTAGCGGAACGATTCTTTTTAGCCGAAGCCGCAACGCTTTTAAGACCTCCTTAGCGCGCGGCTAAAAAGGAACTTTTTATAAAACAGCGTATCGACCTTATAGATATATCTTAAGCAATAAGCAAAATAGCGAGTTAAAAGGCGGTAGGCCTAAATAAAGTTCCCTTTAGCTTCTTTAAGCTTTATAGCCTAGCGCTCTTAGCCTAGCTAGCGATAATCTTTATAGCTTATATAAAAATATCGCTCTTTTTAACTTAGTTTTAGTCCGCGAACGTAATAATGCTAAGAAAACTAAGGAAGAAACCTAAGGTATACCGCATTGCTAAGGGGTAAAGACTTATTTCCCTCTTACTAATAATAAGTAAGATCTTAAAGTAGATTTTAGCTTAAAGACTCGCGACCGCGGCGGAAGTAAATAAGGTCTTACTTAAAGGATAGTTTAAGAATAAAAAGGAGAGGTCTATAAAAGCGGCAATACTTTAAGTAACGGAACTAATATACGTAACGTAGGCTAAAAAAAGGATTATATCGTTCTTTTAACTTAATATTAAAGGGGCCTTTAATATAGTTAACTATAAGAAACTCTTAAAGGAACTTACTTTCCGGGGCTACCTTAAGTAATTTACGAGGCTAGCCTATAGCTTTATAAATAAACGCTACTTAACCTTTTATTTCGATAAAAGAAAGGCTATACCGGTTTAAATTATTATTAAGGTCCCTTAAAGCTCGCCGCTATCCCCGATCCTATTCCTTTACTATATAACACCCCTTTACGAAAGATTAAAAAAGCTAAAAGGAGTTTATATTATCGGTTTTGCTAATAATATAAATATCCTTAGCGTTAGCCTTAAGGAGGGATCGATAATAGCGCGGCTTAAAGCGGCTTAAGAAGTATACGCTATATAAGTAAAAGAGTTCGCGGTAAACTTTAAACCTTTAAAGAGTAAGCTTATCTACTTTATAAGAAAATATAAGGCGATTATAACCCCTATCCGCCTTAAGGCCGCTATAGTAGCGCTAGTTTAAGATGCTAGGCTCTTAAAGGTATAAGTAAACTGCAAGCTTAAGTAAAAGGTATACTTTAATAAGTTACGCGCTAAGCTAAAAAGGCAAAACCTAGCCCTTATAAAGCTTATAGCGTCTATATAAGGATATACCTTACTTAAAGCCTAGGAAGTTTATAATAAAGTCGTCCGGTCCTTTATATTATACGCTATAGTTACGTTTTATAAGATAACCCCAGTAAATAAAAAGCCTTATAGGATAGCCGCGAAACTAGCATAGGATTAAACTACTTACCTTTAAATAGTTATAAGAGCTTACTAAGCTACCTTAGTCTACTAGCTTAAAGCCGAAACCTAAGTCCCGCTAATTAACCTTTACTTAAACTAAAGAATAGCTAATACCCTTAAAAGACTAAAAGACTCCGGAATCTTAAACTAAATCTAACGCGCGTCCGTATTAATAGCGAGACTACTCCGGCAACGTAAATAATAACTAAGGCAGCCTACGCCCTTAAGACTACCGCTCGCGGAGGTATTAAGGGGGGTATAGTCTTAAGTTAGGTCTAGCGAGCTTTAAGAGAAGAAAAGGATAAAGGAAATCCTCTTTAAAGAATAGGCTAAATAGTAAAGCTTAAAAGAGGAACTTATTAAATAGCGCCGGACTACGCTTTACCCCGCTAACCTACCGCCTTAGTTCGATAAAGCCGTAGCGCTTAACCGTTATAAGGCATTACCTAAGTACTTAAGCTTTACGATTACTTAAATATAAACTAGAGTAATAAGCTTTAAAGATTTCCTATTCCGCCGTAATATACCTAAAGTAGTATCGCCCTTTTATAACTATAAGTAATAGTAAGATACTATTTACTATATAATAATAAGCTATAAGCTAACTAATAAAGTAAGGGGGACGCTATTATAGCGACTTTATAATATAAGCGAGGTGCGGGTAAAGCTTTAAAAATAGGAGATAGCGGCTATGCTAGTAAGATAGTTCTTAGGCTTAAGGCGCTTATAATAATTTGATTTAGTAATATAACTATACTAAAGAGAAGATAGGGTATACGCGGCGGCTTTAGCTATACCTTAGTTAAGAGGGGATATATATTAATTAAATCGTCCTTTTAGCTTATCTTAAAAGGATAACTTATTAATATAATAAACGCTATAAAGCACTAAAACGCTAAAACCTTCCCTTCTTAAGACCTTACTTAGCTTATAAGGCCTTTATTAAACCTACTTTAAGCTAGCGCTCTAGCTAGCTTCTCCTTTTAATTCCCTCCCCCCCCCTTAATACTACCCTTTTACCTTAACTAATATCTAAGCTTATTATTATCGTCCCCGGCGCCGCGCTAAGTACGACTAAAAGTAATAGCGGACTTCCCTATTTAAGGAGTGCTATAGGAACGCCCCGCCTAGCTATAACTACGAGTTAGAGTAACTAATACCCTCCCCCTCCCGCGCTTATAGCGACTTAAGGTCGCGGTAAGAGTAGATATAAAAGAAGTCGCCTTATTAGCAGCCCGCTAAAGCGTTTACTTCGGGGCTTACGAGGTTCCCGCTATTAATATTAAAGGCAGCACGAGGCCGAGCTAAGTAAGGCGACTTAGATAATACTTAGTCGATTAAGCGGAATTAAGCGTTATAAGGAAATTAAAGGGAAAAGACCCGGCCTTACTATAAGTAAAAAACTAAAAGTACTTAAGGTCTAAGCTAAGGTTTTTAGTGTCCCTTTCCTTATTAGCTAGGTTAAGAGCATAGATAGCGCGAACACGCTTTAAGGTAAAGGCCGTGGGGCTATTAGCCTTAAAGGCACTACTCTTAAAGAGGCTATAAGCCCGCTTTAGCGTAAGTAGGGGGACGTCGCGGCCTGCAAATAGGCTAAGAGTAAGTAAGGCGAGGAGTAATATAAGGTTATTATCGTTATCGCTATTACCGCTGCTTTTATAGTTAAAAATAATAAGGACTATATTAAGACTAAGTAAGGGGCTATCCTCGTCCTTAAGAACCTCGGTCTTAGCCTTATTAATATCGTCGTCGTCCTTATTTAGCTCCTCCTTTAACTTATTATTACTAATATTAAGCTTAGGCTCCCTTAAGTTAGACACGATATCGGCCTTAATAGCCTTTCCCTTACCCTTACCTTTAAGCACTCCCTTATACTTAAGCTTCCGGGTAAAAGCGGCGCGCTCTTAAGTATAGGCCTTAGTAAGAGCCTTAGCTTAAGCTTTCTTCTTAGCCTTAGCTTTAGCTTTAAAGTCCTTTAAAATAATAAGAACCTTAAGTAGCGGGGGCTTAAGCGGTACGAGAGCGGTATAAGCACGCGTAAGGTTTAAGTTAAGCAAATAACCCTTAAGGGCGATATCTCGGCCCTTATAGCTACTAAAGCTAAAGTAATCGGCTACTATAAATAGCGTATTTTTTATGCTTTTTAGGTTCCGGGCTATAGCATAAACGGTTTAGTAAATAACTATAACGATACCGTTAACCTTATTAATAAGCTTAGCGTTAGCCTTATAAGCCGCGCGCGCGTTATTAATAAAGCGGCTAAGGGTAAAGGTAAGTAGCTTAACGTTTTCGTTAAAGGAGGTAAGACTAAGGGGAGCACTAAACGTAAGAGCCCGTGCTATAATAGCGCCGGCACGCTACTAAAGCTCTATCGCCGCAAAAGCGAGCTTTATATATATAAAGCGCTTAATAAGCCGGCCGGATTTATATAACTCCTTTTAAGCGGCGTAAAGCTTATAGGCTATATCCTCGCTTATAGCGGTAAGCTATAAAGGGGATTAGTTAAGGTATATAGGTAGGTTTAATATAAGACTACTTACCTAAAAATAAGATTAGTTATTTAAGGAGCATGTAATATACGCTTTTATAAAGATAGCTAAGAGAGAATTAGCTACGTATACTATACGTGCTTATATAGCGGATATAACTTAGATATATATAAGCTTAGTTTTAATAGCCTTAGAAAACTATAAGCGTATTATCGCTTAATAAATAGCCTATATATATATAATAAGGAATTTTACGCTTAGTGCTATAACGGGCCCGGGCCTCTTTATCCTTAGTATCTTTACTTAGTAGTTTAAGGAGTAGACTTATATTAAGGTTAGAAAAAGTAACCTTTTTCTTTAGCATAATAGCGATAAAGATAATAAGTACGATAATAAAAAAACGGCGGGCACGTAAATAAAGCAAGGCGGTAAGTATATAATAAGCTTATAAAAAAGATAAGTATATCTTTAATAAAAAGAGGAGAAGTATAAGCGCACGCGCGCGGTATATAGGAAGCTTTATCTTTAAAGCTAAGCGTAGGATTAATAACTGGCTAGCGCGAATAAATAATAGTCCCGATTAAGAATATACGCGTATAGTAAGGCGCCGAATTCTTATTAGCGGGGACTACTATAAGCTTACTCTTTAAAGGTCGCGCTACCCGCGGGAGGGGCGCGGGTTAAAATCCCGCTTACCCCTCCCGCCCCTATATTAAGAAGGTAGATAAGGGGGATAGGAGAGGGTCTACTACTTATACCTTAAGCTTAAAGCGTAATGCTTTAAACCGCGGGCCGCTTAAGTTAGTAGCGGCCCTGGCCTTACTAAGCCGCGTCGAACTGCTTAGCAAGCGGGATATACTCGCGGCGGAAGGCGTACTCTCTTTTTCCTTATATAAAGTTATAAGACCTCGTGTAAGGCGGACTAAGCACGAATAAGGGGAGGTTTTACCTTAAGCACTTTAGTTTTTCCCTCTTATTTATAAATATCGAATTTTTAGAAACCTAGATTAAGTCCTTAGCGTAAACTTAATAATAATAATAATATATTAACCTTTACTAAAAAACATTATTAAAACGTACTATAAATTATTCTTTTTATAGTAGTAATTTATTTAGTTATAGTTACTAAGGATACTTGTTTTTAAAAAAAGTCTTTAGTCGCTTTTTATTAAGTAATTATAATATCTTCGCTTTAAGTACGTTTTAGTAGTTTTAGCAAAGTATTAAGAACTTCTACGGCTTATATTAAAAAGTTATAAAGTATATCCTTTATAGTTTTTTTTAAAAGTAGCTATTTAAAAATAGCTTTCTTTTTAGCTTATTTAGCTAAATACTTAAAGTTTACTTTTAAACTAATAATAGTTTACTATATAAAAGCTTATATCTTTTCCTTATATAAAAGCAACTTATTATACTTATATTAGCTTTAAGCTAAGCTAATATTTACTTATAAAGACTTTTTATTATCTTTTTATAAACTATTAATCGTTATATAACTTATTAAAGCTAGTTTTAATTAAGGCTTTAATAGTAACTTAATTAATTAAAGCTTCTTATTTTTATATCTACGTATTTTTAATAATATATTAGCTAAGTTTAAATTTTTTACTTAGTACTTATTTATAAAGTGAAATTATTTTAAGTATATATACTATTATACTTATCTTTAATTAAAAGAGGTTTAGCGTAAAAATATTTTAAGGTTAAAATAGTTTAATAAGGCTTTTACTTATTTTATAGCTCTTTTAATATAGTATTACTAATATTTAAATAACTTTATAATAGTAAATAGTTCTTAGTTTAAAACCTTTTAGTTTAACTTAGCTTTAGTAAACCTTTTTAACTAAAATACAATTTAATAGTAATAATATTTATTATTAAGCTAAAATAAAATACTTATTACTATATATTATAATATATTGATTTTAATTAAAGTATACCTCTTTAAGTTATAGTATTAAAGTAAAAATATATTTATAGATATATAATTTAAAGACTAAAACGCTATAATTTTCATTTAATTTAAGTTTACCTTTTTTTAGCTTTCTACTATTATTATTACCTTTTAGTAATTTAATAAAAGGTATTATTATATAAAAGTAGTAGTATATAAAGCAATAATAGTAGTTATAAAACTTTAAGAAAACTTAAATATCTTAAGAAGTATTAAGTATTAGCTATTAAGTAATTACTTTTACTTATTCTAGATTTATTAATACCTTATTAATTAATAAAAGAAAACTAATAAACGTAACTAATTACTAATTTAATCTATATTTAAATAGCTTTATAAATAGTTAAACTATATAGGGCCTTTTTATAACTTATTTAAGATATTTAAGATATTTTCTTTTTTATAAGAAGATTAGAATATTATTAATATATATTATTTAAATAATATTAATAAGACCTTTTAATACCTTATTAATATAGCCTTAAAAATAGTTAAAGTATTATTTAAGCTAAATAGTATAATTAAGTATTTAAAAAATTTATAATATAATTAAAAGACTATTTCTTACTTCTTGCCTTTTTAAAATAGATATATTAATATATATTTTAAGTATTAATCTAAGAAAAGAACTTAGCTTTTTAATAACGGTTATAAATCTTTAAAAAAAAAAGTTAAAAGTACTAATTTTTCTATAAAACGTAGTTAAGTCCTTAATAGGTTATATAAAGATTAATACTATTAACCTTTTTAGAATAAAAAGGATTAATATCCTTACTAGGCTTTATAACTCTTTAATAATACTACGGCTTTTAAAGTTATTAATTTAATCCTTTTACACTTATAATTTATTCTATAATAAAAAGTCAATTAATTTAAAAAGTAGTTTTACGCTAAAAGTTAAGTTAATATAATTTATTCCTTTTTTAATTAGTAATAAGTTAAACTTATTTACGAAGAATATATATTGAAATTAGTATAAAGGTAGTAGTAGTTTTATTTATAATCTTTTAAGATATTTTCTCGTTATATATATTTAATAATAAAATTAGTTTTAAGTTAATAGTAATTATAAAAATACAAATCTTATTTTAGTAATTTATTATAAAAGGTTTTAGACTTTATAAAGTACTACAACCGATTTAATCTTTAAACTAATAGTGTTCTTTTTATAAACTAATATATATTTTCTTATTTATAATTATTATAGTTAACTATATTATTAATATGTAAATATTTAACGTGAACTTATTAGTATTAATATAGTAGTAAGTAATGATTTTAGTGCCTTTTTTATGAATAATTCTTACTAAAACCTTTTAAACCTTATAGTTATTTATATAGCTATTGCTTAATCTTAAAAGTTTAAGAAATATTAATAAAACTTATAATAAGCTTTATAAATATATAGAGTATATATTTATTAAGTTTATTATACTATAGTTATTTAAGCATATACTTATATTTATAAATCATTGCTTTTATAATACTATAAAAGTTTATAATAGCTTATTTTAAAGTATTAATATAATAAAAAGAAAAGTGTTTATTTTTGTTTTAAAGCGTTTTCTTATAAAGCGGCTTTAATATATAAAGTATTCGCTAAAGTTTTTATAATTAAAGTTAAAGTATCTTTCTTTATATAATAACCTAGCTTATTATATTTAAAATAAATAACCTTTTAATTTTAAAATTAGCTTTAACTTTACTTTTACTATAAATTATTATAAAATCCGGGCGACTATACTTAAACTCTTTACTTAGCTCTTAAGGAACCCTTACGGAACTTTATAGCGGGATACTTAAACTATGCGCTATGAAGATACGCTTAAAGAAACGCAATAAACACTACTAAGCGAACCCCGTTAAGGGTTTTAAAATATAACTATTAATACTTAAAAGGCTTTTTAATTATAGGTTATTATATTTTAACTATATAAGATACTACGGAAAATATTTAATAGATTTTATTAGTATTTTTAAAGAACATTTAAGGATTTCTCCGGGATATCTAAACTATAGTTTAACTTATTTAAAACTATAGAAAAACCTTAAAAGATATAAAATAAACTTTACTACGATTTTAAAAGATATTTAAAGATCTTTAAAGAAATTTAAAGGATTTCCTTAACTATAGTTTATAGTATTTTTAACCGGGCTTATACTTAATTTATTAAGTAATTTTACGAGGATATTTACGGTTTATTTATATACTAATAAGAAATAGCTAAATAATATAATTAAAGATCCTTAAAATTAACTTAAAGAACTAAGTATAAAGTAACTAAGAATACTTAAAAGAAAAGATAAGCTTTTTACTATCTATAAACCTTTATAGATATTTATATATTATAAATAATTTATTATATTAATATAACTCGCGGTAATTAGTTTATAATATTAGCGTTAACCGGCGGTAATTTGTTTATAGTATTAGCTTTAACTAATAGTAATTAGTCTTTACTTTATCCTTTTTTATACTATAAAGCGTTAAAAATAATAATAATTCTTATTTATTTTAATTGAAATCCTATAAATATCCGCTAAGCTAAAAGTAACTATATTATATATTTAAGTACTTATCTTATAAGAAGTTAAATACTAAATAATATTTTCTTTAGTAAAAAGCTCTTATTAGCTTTTAAGTTTAATCTTAATAATAAGTACTTTTTTTAATACCCTTATAATAAAGCTTTAAAATAAGTAAGCCGCTAAAGCGGAAAAGGCTATAACTTACTAAGTATACTAGTTTAATAATCTCCTTTACTTTTTTTTAAAGTATTATATAGTAATAGCTTATAAAGCTAAATAAGATATAAAATAAGTCTTACTTAATTAAGCTAAAACTATTATTTTTTAAAAATTAATCCGCTTTTAAAGTACTAATAAAAAATAAACTATAAAATAATAAAACTTATTTAACTAAGTAAACTAAATTTAGTATTATTATTATTAAGTTTATACTAAGGACTTAATTTAGGTTTTTAAGCTATCGCTTAGTTTTTATATTATTACGGGCTATGCTATAAGAAGAGCTATAGTTATACTATAGCAAACGACCTAAAGTTAGGCCGACGTATAGCCGAAGTCGTATAGGACTCTACCCGAACTTAGCCTAAGTTCGACCTAAACTTAACCTAAGTACGGGCTACTTAAGCGACCCCTATAAAGTACGAAGCTACGTAGCCTAAATAAAGATTTCCCCTTTCCCTTTTTAGCTTTAAATAAACATTTATTTAGCTACGTGCTACTAAGCTAAGTATACGTAGGCCTTTAATATATTTAAAGCTCCTTTTAGACGAGGTTATATAACTTAAGAAGAGACTCGCTAACTACAATATAGCGTAAGTAAGAAGCTTACCCGGTATAAAGGGGCTATGCTTATAAGGCTTAAAAGAAAGGGCTAAGAGAGGCCGATATTTAAATAAGGGTCGAATAAGCAATCCTCTCGCTATAAGCAAGGGCCGTTAAAACGAGCTACTAAGTTTAAGCAAGCTAGTAGCAGATCTAATAGCTAATAGGCTAGTTTAAGGCCTTAATATAAAAGCTAAAGGAGATAGTAAGGATATATATATAAAGAGAGGCCGGCTTACTAATCGGTAGTTTAATACTACCTTATAATATAATAGCGGGGGCCGCAATACTTATAATAGAGAAGAAAGCAACGAAGAAGAAGGACTAGTAAAAGCTACTCCCGGCGCTAAGGAAATTCGATAGCTAGCGGCGCTACTTTACGCCTTAAGCACGATATATATAAGAAAAGTACGAGATCGACTAAGACTTCTTCTTAAGCTTAAGGGAGGTTTTTTACTTAATCTATAACTACTTAGATATAAGGCTATAGCAGACTATAGCGACTTATTACGGCACCGGCGCGGACCGAGGTTACGATTAGTAAGAGTTCCTTAAGTACCTTGATTCGATTTACCTTAACGTCGATATCTAATCGCGGGCGGCGGCGGCTATCCGTACGATTAAATAAAGAGAGAACTAAACGTTCGCGGCGTTCCTCCTTAAGTTCGAGTAAAGGCTCTTTAAGGCGGGAGGGGGGTCGTAGCTATATAATATATAGATCGTGTTCTTAAAGGGCGCCTTAAGCCTTCGCCTTAAGGAGGCGCTCGCGACGGTCGACCTCCTAACTTTAAGCTTCTTAGCGTATACTAATTAAGTAGCGTAGATCGCGGCGAAGTTAAAAAGGGTTTAGTAAACTAAGTAGCTATTTTAAGGCCGGAAAAAAGCAATAAGGGGGGAACCTAAGACCGAAAAAACTTAAAGGGTAATACCTTAATAAGTAGAATTAACGCTATAACCTAGCTAGGAGGAGGATAAAGCTAGCCCGATATATAGAGGTATTTTGCTTATAGGATAATAAGGTATATTGCCCGCTTTTGCAAAAAGAAGAAAGAAGGAACCTTATAAGTAGCCGCGGCTATAACCGGAAAGGTAACCGAAGTAAACTCTAATTTAAGAAAAGAGGAACCTTAGCGTAAAGTTAGGCGCTAAGGGAGAAAGAGAAATAGTAAGCGGCTTAAAGGTTAATAAGGAAGCACCTTACGCTAAACTTAGTACTGCTTAAGGTTAGCATTAATAAGAAGAAGGGGCTTAACGCACTTATAGATATAGGCTATAACTACTATACTATAGTAAGCGAGGGGGTAGTAATAAGGCTACGGATGCCTTTTGCGGATAAGACGAGGAGGCTGCTATAGCCCTTCTCGAAAGACGTACTAACGCTTTAAATAAAGGGGATCGTAGCGTTTAAGATAGAGATTAATAAGCACTTAAAATAAATATTCGCCTATATAGTACCGGAGTTAAGCTACGATATGTTTTTAGGGAGACTATAGATAAAGAAGAACGAGGTAGTTTACGATACTAAGGGGGATCGGATTTAGCATAGAAAAGCGGGGATTTAAATCGGCCTTTAAGGATTAAAGGAAGCCGCGAAGATCGCAAATATCTAGGAGGTAAAGCTAGTAAGCGCCTCTATCTTCGCGGCGGAGTGCTAATAAGAAAGGGCCTAAAGGGATAGCTAGGGGCGACGACGAGCGCTTAACGTAAGGGCGGTTACGATAAAGGATATAAAGAGAGCCTTTTAGCTAAAGACGCCGGTTAACCCGGCGGACTATATCCCGGCTTAAGCACTATAGGCTTATCCGGACCTTTTTATACCTACGAAAGCACTTAAGCAACCCCCGTTTTAACCGGGCGTAGACTATAAGATCTATCTTACCTTAGATAAGGACGGTAAGGAACCGCTATTACTATAAGGGCCCCTTTACGATATATCGAAGGAAGAACTCCTCGTCTTCCGGAAGACTTTAAACGAGCTATTAAAGGCGAACCTTATCCGCTTAAGCAGTTTATTAGCTATAGCGCTAGTATTGTTTATAAGAAAGGCTAACGGCCGACTATGCTTTTACTACGACTACTAAGCCTTAAATATAATTACGAAAAGGGACCGGTATACGCTACTATTAATTATAAAAACGCTAAGGATACTAGCGAAGGTACGTTAGTTTACGAAACTTAACGTTATCGTAGCGTTTTATAAGATTAAAATCGTAAAGGGCTACGAGTTTAAGACGGCCTTTTAAACGAGGTTTAGACTATTTAAATAGTAAGTATGCCTATTTAGCCTTATAAGAACGCTGGCTACCTTTTAGCGCTATATTAACTAAGTTCTTAAGGACTACCTTTATAAGTTTATTATAGCGTATATAGACGACGTTTTAATTTACTTATTAAAGTCGCTCCGCAACTACTAAGAAAAGGTAGCGAAGGTGCTTAAAAAGTTATAAGAAGTAGGCCTTATACTAAACCTATAAAAATGCGACTTTATAACGAAAAAAGTAAAGTACTTAGGTTTTATTATATAGGCCGGGGGTAAGGTTTAGTGCGACTTAGAAAAGATTTAGGCTATCCGGATATAGTAAGCGCTAAGGAACGTAAGGGGCGTTCGGAGCTTTTTTAGGTTTATAAATTACTACTATACCTTTATCCCGCTTTACGCTAAGGCCTCGCGGTGCTTAAACGGCCTTTATAAAAAGAACGTAACGTTCTTATAGACTAATAAGCACTAAGCCGCGTTCGAGTTTATTTAAGAGGTATTTTATAACGCGCTAGTACTATAGCTATATAACCTTAAGAGGGAAACGTACTTAAAGGCGGACTACTCCGAATACGCAATAAGCGGCGTGCTAACGTAAGTAAGACCGGATAGGATATAATATTTAGTAGGGTTTTTCTTAAAACGACTTAATATAGCGGAGTATAACTACTTAATTTATAATAAAGAGTTACTTATAATTATACAATACTTAGACTTTTAAAGGGTAGAGTTATATAATATACTAGCATTTATAGTGCTAATAGATTATAGGAATTTAAAGTACTTTATAATAAAAAGGAAGTTAAATAAAAAGTAAAGTAAATAAGCAATAAAGCTCGCCTTATATAACTTTATATTAAAGTACCGCTTAAGGAGGTTAGCGGTAATACTTAACGCTTTATCGCGCCGCGATTAAGATAAGCCGGAAAGGGTATTTAATAAAAGGGAAATAGGACGCGTAGTATAGATAATCCTAGATAGCGCGCGATTAACGGGACGTTAAGTCCCCTTTAGCGGCAAGCACGCGAACCTCCCGCAACGATTAGCATAAGAGGAGCGCACTATCGCGATAATATAAGAGGGGGATAAGAACGCGGGGTTAATCGCCTATATAAGTAAGGCGGACGACCCCGCACCTTAAGACGAAGGCGGGGCGAATAAAGGCGGAGTTTAGCTAGAACTTAACCCGAACTTAGGCTAAGACGCGCCTAAGGAATAAGTATAACCGGCCTACGTATTCGATAAGTAAGAGATATAAAAATAATAGATAGCAATACTACGAAAGGATAAGGAGTACTAAGTAGTATTTTAAGTAGTGCGGAACGGCGACCGGTTACTCGCCTTAAAATAGCAATTAAAGGTTTAGGTAAGTAAATATATAATTAATATAAGGGGGCGCCTCCGCTTTAAGGACCGACTTTAAGTGCTAAGTAAGGCTTAATACCTTAAGGAGGGGGAGGATAAGGAGCTAAACGAGCTTTAAGTATTAATCGCTTAGCGGATATATAACTTAATAGCGGTAGGATACTTAAGGCGTAAGGGGATACTCGCGATGCTAGCTTAAGAGTTCTTTTAGCCGGGCTAGTTATTAATAGTGCGCTAGCTTATCGCGAACTACGGGCTATATAGTAAAGGGCATATTTAAAGGTAACTCCGGAAGGGGCTTCTTTAACTACTACCGCCCCTTATATAGCCGTTCGCATACTTAATAATAAACTTTATAGTCGACTTACCGCCGATAAAGACTAAGGGCTCCTAGAACTTTTAGGTAATAATAAACCGGCTAATAAAAGCGATAACTTTAAAAGCGATACTAATAATAAGAGTAGTAGTATACGCTACTAAGTTTTTATAGTCTTACTTCCGCTTTTATAAAATACTAAAATCTATTATCTTAAATTAAAGGACGAACTAAATAAGGTAATTTTAAAAGGAATTCTATTAATAGACCGGGGTTTAAAAGAAACTAAGTTTAGCTTACTACCCGCAGACCGATAAGGCGATAGAGCGTGCGAACTAAGAGGTATAAGCATACCTCCGCGTATACGTTTACTATAAGTAAGATAACTAAGGGGCATAGCTACCCTACGCTTAGGCGGCGCTTAATAATAAAGTAGTGTTAATAACGGGTATAAGCCCCTTCTTCGCTATATATAGGTATAATATTAAGCCGATTTAAATCGTATAAGAGGAGGGACCGCTTACGCTAAACGCAGAAGGCGTATAAAGCCTTATATAAAGGATAAGGGAAGTTACCGACTTCCTTTAAATAGTAATTGCCGTATTATAAGCAAGGTAAGAGGAGACGGCGAACCGGTCTTATACGCTAGTAAAAAGACTTTAAGTAAGCGATAAGGTATAGCTAGATATAAGGAAGTATACTATAGATAGGCCTTATTAAAAGCTTAACTAGCTATACTAAAAGTATACTATAATAAAGGTAGTTAGCCTATATATAGTAAAACTTAATATACTAAGGAGGGTATATAAAAGACTATATATAAAGTTCCTCCGCCGCGTAGCGGATAACCCCTTACTTAGCTAAATAGTTAATAACTACTAGCTACCGCTAGTAATTAAGGAGGATAACGAACTAAAGTATATCGTAAAGAAGATTAAGTAGGCCTAGTAAAGACGGATTAAAAGGGGGAGATAGCGCTAAGTCTTAGTAAAGTAGTATAAGTACGCTAACTTAATATAGTAGCTAATTAGCGACTTTTAAGATATAATCGCCTTAAAGGAATTTAAGGGACGATATAGCAACGTAATAAAAAACGATAGGGGCGAGGTAAAAGGACGATAGTAGGCCGAGCCGGGTAGTAAGGGATAGGACGAGGGAAGTAGCGGAGAAAAGGAGGAAAACCGGGAAAAACGAGAGGGAATTTCGGGCTACGCTTAGTAAATATTAAGACGATTCTAAACAATAAGCATAAAAAGGACACGCTATAAACGCGCACTAAGCATAGATAACGATAAGACTAATAAAGGATATAATAAGATACGATAAGATATAAAGCGGATATAGATAGGATATATAGAGAATTATAACTTAATTAAAGCAAACTACTTACTACCTACCGATATTAATAGATTAACCTTAAATATCGGGGTATATTTAGGCCTAGCGCGCCGTAGTAGTAGCACGAGCTAACTCCGTATACTATAGTAATCGTTAGTAATATCCCTTTAGCTAATATCTATTAAAGATCGGAGAACGTATATATAAGTCGGTGCGGCAATCCTTAAACGTTTTTTAAGACGTATAATCTTAAAGCGCGTTTACGGCGGCGACCGTATTGCTAGTATACTAATATCGCGTTAGCGTTATATCCTATATAGTTTAAGAACGGGGACGTATAAGCAAATAGCGTAATCTAGCGCGGGCGTAAGCAAAATAATTACGGGCGCGGGGCGAGGCTTAATTCTAGCAAGCCTTATACTAAGTATCCGCGTTAAGAGATACTATGCGTCCGATATACGTAAGGTAGGGGGGGCGCTATATAGTAGTACTACGTATCGCGCTCCGCTTACTAAGCGATAATAGCGGGCGCGAAGACTAACGTAAAGGCGGTAGCGTATAGTCGCTAAGCGTGCTAAGAGGCGCCGGATAGGTAAACGCCTATAATATAGCGGGAGATAGGGCCTAGGGGGACGTAGTAGATATATTAAGGCGCGGCGCGGCGAAGCTATTATAAAAGGGGGCGCGCGCGTAGGTAGATTAGTAATTAAAAAAGGAAAGGAAAGAAAAGAGGGAGAGGGAGAGAGGAAGGGTATTTATGCTTAAGGACTATAAGCGGCGGGTAGGAAAGACGTGCTTTAAGCACTAATATTAGTAGTAAGTAAAGGAGATATGTTATACCGCCTTAATGCTATTAAGGACGACGTAGTAGCGCGAATAGGCGAGCGTATAACGTGTCCGACGCCTTAACGCAACGTTATTTAAGGAGGTATAAGCGTATAATTATAAGTATAACGAGGACGACTATACTAATTAACGCTAGGTGTGGAGCGAGGGGGGGCGGGGCGCTAATATTATATACCCCGGTGCGCGATAGCTTAGAGGGGGAATAGTATTACGGGCTATACTATAAGAAGAGCTATAGTTATACTATAGCGAACGACTTAGAGTCGGGCTAATATATAGCCGAAATCGCATAGGACTTTACTTAAACTTAGCTTAAGTTTAACCCGAACTTAACCTAAGTACGGGCTACTTAAGCGACCCTTATAAAGTACGAAGCTATATAGCTTAGATAAAGATTTCCCCCTTCCTTCTTTAGCTTTAGATAAACATTTATTTAGCTACGTGCTACTAAGCTAAGTGTACGCAGGCCCTTAATATATATAAAGGGAAACTAAAGCACTTAAAGAAAAGCCCTCCGCCGCTTTTTAGCTTAAAGTCTTACTATATTAGCCCTTATAACTATATATAAAAAGGAGGAGGGGCGCTAGCTATAAATAAGTCGGTCGGTTAATTAGCTTAAACTACTATAAGCCCGCTATAAAGTAATAACGACTTTGTAGTAAGTAATTAATATATCTCTTAGTTGCTATTAATTAGTAAAATCCTTCTTTTTATAGGTATTTAATTATCTACTAAAATACGTATTTTAGGTTATTGCTTTATTTTAGCCGCCGCGAGGCTTAGCGGGCTATATAATCTTGCCGGCCTTTAGCTAAGCTAAGAGCGCTTTAAGATTTACTAAGTCTTAAAGAGGGGCCTTAACTAAATTATCGTATTAGCACCGCGCCGCGTTATTAATATTAAAATTGCTAGTTATCCGGTATAAGTTTTTATTATCTTAGTTAAGGACTAAACCGCGGCTAAGAGCCGCGCTTTTAATAAATCATAATCGCGCCTAAGTAAAACTAGGCCTAGGCGGGCCTACTTATAGCGGGGCTTAGCTACTAGTAAATTTATAAGCGCTTTTAAACGCGCTAGTTAGCTAATTTTATAGTAAGTTAACGCGGTTTATTAGTTTAGCTAAAAAGACTATATCTTTAGCCGGATTTAAGCCGACCTTAGCATTATAGCTAGTATACTTCTTAGGTATATAACTACTATATTATAAGGGTTAAATTCAGTATTATTTAAATAGATTAATTATCCTTAGATAAAAAAAATAAGGATAAGCTAACTTAAAACTTATTTAGTTCCTCGCCCTTTAAATACTTTTTAAATTAAACCTATAATTAAACTACTTTTCCTTAAAGATAATAAACTTAATAGCTATTTTTACCACGTATTATTAATAAAGTTTAGCTTATAAGCCTTAACCGAAAATCTACTTTAAAGGATACTTAGTAGTTTTTTAATTTAATATTACCGTTTAGCTTTATCCGCTATAGCGATGCTAACTAAAGCGTTTTTAAGACTTTTAAGTAAGAAAAATAAGCCTCTTACTCTTAAAGCTTTATAGTATATTAGATTTTAAGATATATATAAAATAAAAGATTAAGCACTTAGCAAGAGTATTAAGACTAAGGCCTTAATAATAAGCGATAAAAACGCGGTAAGCAATACCCTTAGTTAGTTAAACCTATTTATACTTCGCACGTAGATATTAAGACTAAGTATAGCCTTAAGCCCCTTAGTAAAAAAAGTAATAATATTAAACGAATAATTTCTTAGTCTTCTTTAAGTACTAAAAAAAGAAAATATGTTAACTAAGCCTTAAAAGAAGCTTTAATTTTAAGCTAGGAATATAAGGAAATGTAGCTTATTAATACTACTAAAAGCGTCTTTTAATAAAGTTTAAGAAAATAATAAGGCTAATATATTTTAAGGAGTAAACTGTTTTATTAACTTTTTTTGCTAAAACGCTAATAAAAGTAAAGCTTATATAAACGAATTAGCTATTTAGTTACCCTTATTTCTTTAAAAAAGCGAAGCGGAATAGTGTTTTAAAGACCTTTTAAAACTATAATAAGAAGAGCTTAGCGAGCTTAGCATAAGATTAAGCTAATAGATTTCCGCCTTATAAAAGCGGTTTAAAATACGCTTAAATATAGCGATATAAGCACTTAATAAGAAGCACTTTACTATTAAAGATATAGCTATAAGATCTAACTTTAAATCTTAGATATTACGCTTATAATTTAAAGCTAAAGCCGCGCTTTATTAACTAAACTACTTAATTATAGTAATTTACTAAAAGTTAAGTATTTATTTATAAGAGTTTTTAAACTATTTAATAAGAAATAAGGATATTAAGGGATAGATTAATAAAGATAAGGAAATTCTTTCTTAGCTATAAGTTAAATATACTTAAGGATCTTAAAAGTACTTATTAGCGCGAAATAAATAAAGCTAGCTTATAAAAAGGCGAGGCTTAACTAGCCGTACTTTATATATACTTAAAAGGTAGTTTAAGACGCCTTAACTATTTATTAAGAGTTTATAAAGACTATAAGTTACTTTTATAGACTGCTTAGCTTAAGTAAAAATACTATAGCTTACTTAGCGTTTGCTAAGCTAAGGGAAAAATACGTTTAAATAACTAAGAATATAAGCTAAGGTCTTTTAACTTAAGAGAAAAAGAACATTTAGAATTATATACTTACTAATATTAAAGCTAAATTAAGCGTACCTTATAACTAAGAAAAGAACTATAGCTAAGACTAACAACTATTAAAAAGATAAAGACTATAATACGGAAATAGCTTAAATAAATATTAATAAAGGCTTAAAAAAGCCGTAATTTATAGTATAATAAACTTAGTTTAACAAGCTAATAAAACATATAGATTGTATAGTAAAGTATTCCTCTTAAAAAATAAGCTTTATTAATACGTTAAAAATAAATACCTCTTTTACCTTAGCTAAGACGTTATTATATAAAGACGTAGCTTAGTATAGTAAGTAGTTATCTAAAAGCTTTAAAGCGTTTAAATAATTAAGGTCTTTTTAAACGTTTAGCTATTAAGCCTTAATAAGCTATAACGATTTACTTATATACGCTTACTAATCTAGAAAAAAGTAAGCCCTAAAATAAGTATTAAAGCTTATATAAATACTAAGGTAAATTAAAGCCTTATTTAAGCCGACGTTATAAAGACTTTTTAAAATATAACTATAAACTCTTTTTAATAAATTCTTATTTAAAAAGTAAGAAAAATAGCTACTATTAAATAAACGGAATTTACTATATATATACTAAGAAGGCTAAATAGTAGCCTCTTATTAGCAAAAGTAAGGATTAGCGCTTAAATAGTAAAATGCTTAGTAGTTAATAGATTACTAAGTTAAGATTTTTTAGTTTTTTACTAAAAAGACCTTATTAATTTTACTTTAGTCTTATAAATTAAGGCTTATAAAAGAATTAAAGCTAAAGTTAAGATTATCTAGCTAAAACTAATAATATATAGATAGATAAGTAATTTACTTAATTATTATAATAATTTTAGCTATGTTTAGCCACGCCTTACTAATATAAGTCTAAGTATTACTATTAAGGTATAATATAATATTCTTTCTTTATAACTTTAAGCTCGCCCGGATAATAATATAAGATTATAAAAGCTTTATAGTAATAAACCGCTTTAAAGAACTATTAATACTTCGTTAAAGCTAAAAAGTAAAGATAATTATAAACCTTAATAAGTAGTTTTAGTTATATAAAGAAGTTAATACTACTATTTCTTTAGCGGAAGTTTTTAGAAAAAACTTAGAAAGAATAAGCCCTTTTAAAAACTTCTTTTAAAAAGATCTTATAGTAAACTATAAGCTTAAAATTAGCTAAACTAAGGATCTCCTTAAACTTGCTATTAATAAAGGCGTCCGAATTTACGCTAAAGACTTAAAATATACCTTTAAAGTTTAAAATATCCTTAAATCGTTTCCCCGCTTTTAAAAAGACAAGGGAGTAATATATATAAACGAATTTAAGTATATATATATTCTTTTAGTAAAAGGATAATAATACTAATAAGTCGTATTAAGATTATATTTATTAAGTAATAAGGTTAAGAAAGTAGTAAGTATAATATTCGGCTAGCTAATTAAGTAAGGATAATTAAGGCGGGTCTATAAGTTAATTTTTTTATAGCGCTAATATTTATAGTATAAAAAGTAGTAAATAAAAAAGAAAAAGAATAAGTAGTTATAAATTTATAAGAGATTAACGCCGTTACTACCTTAAACGCTTGCTTAATACTGCTTTAAAGCAATATAATTAAGCGTCTTTAAAAGAAAAAAGTTTATTCGTATAGTAAATATATAGTTATTTTTTTACTAGTTCTTAGTCTATTAAAACTACTAAGAGAAATTTATAGTCATAAGCTATTACTAGCTAAAAAGGTTGTTTATAACGCTTATAAGTTTAAAAACTCTTTAGTATACGTCTAAAGATTTATTAATAATATCTTTTATAAGCACTAAAAATACGCAGCGACTTATATTAATAATATTATTATCTACTTTAATATAGCTAAACAATACTTTTAATACTTAAAGGTAGTATTTTACGCTTTTTATAACTATAATATTACTTTATTTAAGCTAAAGTCCTTCGTAGTATATTAGTTTATATAACTCTTAAAGTTTAAAGTAAAGAATATTAGCTTAATAAATATAAATAAGCGTAAATAGGCTTTAAGAGATATCGCGTTTTTAAAGAACTTTTAGTAGCTTAAGAAATAAATCAGCCTTACTAAGTAGCTATACTATATAGTCCCGTATTTAGCTAAAGAAATTAAATTTTTATAAAAACAATAAATAAAGCTACTTTAAGTAAGATAAAAAAAAGAAGTCTTATTAAAAGGCTAAGAATAAGTATAATATACCGCAAAAGCCGCTTTCTTACTTACCTTAAAAAAAGGCCTTTATAATTTTAACTAAGAAGCTTATTAAGCTTTAAACTATTTACTACTTAAGCCTTACTTAATAACTATTTATTTAAATTAACGTGTTTTAAAAATATAAAGTAATAGCTATAGCTTTTTACTTTAAGAAAAGCATAAAATAAGATAAAAAAGCCTTATTAATATAAACTAAGGTTTAACTTATTATTTACTTAAGCCGCGCTTTTTAAAGTAAAGAACCTTAATATTAGCTTATAAAACTAAAAGTAGTTAGCTTAATATAAGTAGTTTATTATAATATAACGGGAGGGGTTGCCGTTATACTAATAAACAAAAGTCCGCTAGTAACACCTAATAGTATTACTGCCCCTCACGCTAGCTTTATAAGGCGACCGCACTACTAGTCCTACGGGGCACCCCCCGCCTAGCTACCAGCCACCTTATAACTATCCCCCCTCTATAGCAGCACGTCCTCGGGCTACTAATTTAATTAACACGCTTCCGAGCGCTTGCCTATAGGCCCCGGTTCCCGTAGGCAGGGATACCCTAGCTAACGCGGGCTCTTAAGGCCTAGCGCGCCGCGCCCTTCGGCTAGTTAATGCAGTCACCCGTAGGCCTAGCTACCCGACGTCTTAATGCGCCTTAGGTCTTATGCCCCGCTGCTGCCGCGCGCCTGTTACGTGCTTGCCCTGTTAGCTTAACGTAGCCGAGCCGGTGCTATCCGTCGCCCGGTCTCGAATAGAGAGCTATAGTTAGGTGTTATAATTATAATATAACGGGAGGGGTTGCCGTTATACTAATAGATAAAAGTCCGCTAGTAATACCTAACGGTATTACTACCCCTTACGCTAGCTTTATAAGGCGACCGCACTACTAGTCTTACGGGGCACCCCCCGCTTAGCTGCCAGCCACCTTATATTTATAAGCTACGTATTATAGTGCTATTTATAAAGATACTATAAATAGTTATCTTTACTAACTATATTAATACTTATAAAATCGTATACTAAAAGTCCTTATTTTCTATTAATATAAAATTTAATAATAAACTAATCTTTACTTTTTACTACTTAAACTAATTCCCTGCTTAAAGTATACTATATCTTAAGTATTAAGAATATTATACTAAACGCTTTTTTATATTTACTATACTTAAACGATAAGCTAATATCCTTAAACTAAAAATAGGAATTAAAGTATATTTAAGAAAACGAGATAATAAACCGCGTGTTTTTTTACGCAGAAGTATTAATTTAATTACCGTTTTGCTAAAATATAATTAATAAATACATAGAAGATAAATAGTAAGTAAAGATTATCGCGTAGCTTAGCAATAAAAACAGTATTCTTAAGCTCTTATTCTTTTAATTATAAAGGCTACTATACTTTATAGAGAATAATAAACGCCGGAGACTATATATCCTTAAGACTTATACTAAGGAAATTATTAAAGACGTTTACGCTAAATATTTTTATACTAGCCGCACTAATATATAGTAGGATTTATCCGAAAGTTTCTTTATCTTATAGCTTAATAAATATATAGACGAAGTCGTAAATAGTTATAATACTTATTATTATAATGAAATTAACTAAGGTAAAATACTAAGATAGCTTATCTTAATTTAAAGTCCGCCGGTCTTATATTATATAATAGCGATAAACTTTATTACTGGCTTTTTAGTAGTTTAAGCTAAATAATCCTTATAAAAAGATCTTATAAAAAACCTTTTTAATATCTTATTAATAGTAATTAATAAATTCTTAAAGATATATTTCTATATCTTAAGTAATAATTAGTTTATAATAAAAAACTAAGTATAAACATTATATACTAAGCTACTTTATGCTAACTAAGGGAATTTAAAAAGAATAATCTTTAATTAAGATATAAAGTTTACTTTAAGGTTTTAACGGACTTTATAGTAAGCCTTTAAATTAAAGCTTTTTATATTTACTACTTAGTACTTTTAAACTAATAGCTTAATAAAAAAGCGAAACTTAACTATAAAAATCGCGTTATAAGTTTTTACTACTAATTTTCTAAACTTATATTAAACTAATATACTAATAGCTTTATAGTTTAGCCTTAAGAATTGCTTCTTTTTAATAATTTATATAGCTTTAAGTAAGCTTCTTATAAAAATAAGAATAAATAATAAGCTTTAGTTCTTTAGCGACTACTTATACTTATAAAACTAAGAGGTTTTATAAGATAAAGCTAAGTTAGCTATTATATATACTTAAGCCGCTATAAAGAATAAATATAATAGGAAATACCGCTCGTTAAAATTTAAGCTTAGTAATTAAGTTTAGTTATAGCTTAGTAAAAGAATTTTATATTATAAATAGTAAACGAGCAAAACTTTAAGAGAGATATATTAAGCTATTTACAATTACTATTAAAGTAAGATAGCTTATATACTAGTTAAATATAAAAAAGTCCCTTAATATTTATTTAGTTATTTTAATAGTATAACTACGCTTAGTAAATAAGCTAGCTATACGCTTAAAGTTAGTTTAAGATAAAAGAATACTTTACTTAAATTAATAAAAAGTTAAAAAGAATCTTATAAAATCGTATAATAAGAAAAAGCGGTAAAAAGCGGTAAAAAGAAGTTTTTATTACTTAAAAAAGCTAGCTAAGTAGCTATAACTTATAAGTAGATTAAAAAGCGGTCTTTTTACTAAAAATTATAAAGGCCTTTAAGAAAGTATAAAAGGCGTTAGTTACTTAAGTAGTTTAAATAAAAGTATAATATATAGCGCTTATAACTTAATATAAGGTTTTTTAACTAAGAGAATTAAGTAATTAAGTTTAAGTATAAGACTTAAAAGGTATTATAAGTTATAAAAAACTATAACTTACTATACTTAAAGTAATTAGTTATTTTAATAATAATATACTACTATTTACTTTAAGTAATAAGGCCTTTTTAGCTTTATAGTATATATATTTTAATTCTCTTTACTACTTGCTTTTTCTTCTTTTTTTTCTCTTTTTATAACTATATCTTTTTTAGCCGCTAGCCTTAGCTTACTATACTTTACTTACTTTTTTATATATAGCCTTTTTAGCTTTAAGTTTATAATCTTTATACTTTTATTATAAGTTTTTTTATTATTAAACTTCTTTTATAGCTAAGATTAGCTATTTTATAACTTTTATTTTTAGCTTACTTTTATATAAGCTTTTACGCTTTTAATATAAAAGATATAAGTAGGCGCTTAAGCTTTATAAAAATAAAGCGTTTTTACTATATAGCTTTAAGTCTTTTAGCAAGAGCTAAAACCTTTAAGTTTAAGCTTTTATATAAAACTATACCGCTTTTTATAACTATGCTTAAGCTAATAAGTTTAACTTAAATTATAATACTATAAAAATAGCTTATATTACCCTCTTAAAATACTTAACTTTTATAACTTACTTTTTAGCTTTATATTATAGCGTAGTTTTAATAGTTGTTTTTATACTAACTTAGCTATATTTCCCGCTTAGCTTTTATTATCCGGAAGCCCCCGCCGCTTATATACTTTTTAAAGCGTAGCTAAGAATTTTTATTAGCGGAATAATTAGCCGATGCTTAACGCTTTTAAATTAGCTAACCTCGCTATAGTTTTAATATTTTTAGTAGCTGCTATAATAAGCGGAAACCCGCTTTAGCTAAACGATTAAAATAATATTTATACTATCTTTAACTATATATTTAAAGCTTAGCTTAACTAGTTTATAACTAGGTTTATAACGGCGTCTTAAGCTATTATAATAAAAACCTTATCTTTCTTTACTTATAGTTTAACACGTGCTATAAAGTCCCCCTCTTAGCCTATATCTGCTATAAGCCTTAATAACCTTTTTAGTCCTACTTAGTATATACCTTTCTTTATATACCCGGCCGCTATACTTAGCCTAGCTACTTAAAAATATATAAGCGCTTAACTATAGTTTATTTATTATCTTTCTTAAATAGCCGGAGATAATAATAACTAGCCTTGCGATATATTTTACCGCTTAATTTTATAAAAGCCGCTAATAGTAATAGATATTTTCCTTAATAAGCCTGGTTTTATAAAATAATACTCCGGCGATAAAATTATAATAAAAGTAACTTTTTGCTTAGCTATAAATTACGCTAAGTTTTGCTTATAAGCTAAAGAAAAATCTAAGTATAACTTAATATTATCTTAAGTAATTAAGTTCTTAAGCTTTAATATCCGCTTTATTAGCCGTACTAACTACGCGCTTTATATCTTTACCCTTTAGACCTCTTTTATAATAAAGTTTTTTTAAACTATTAAGAATATTTAAAACCTTAAGAATAAGGAGGTAAGTATTAAAGCTATTAAGGACCTTATTACTTACTTTTAAGCGGGAATATAAATATTTAATACCTTAATACTAACTATACTTATTATAATTAGCGGGACCGCTTAGCTTTACTTTAAGACCTTTTTAGTAGTTAAACGCGCGTTAATTAGCGGAAAGGCGTAAGTAATAGCCTTATATAAAAAAGATATAAAGCTTAAAAGTCTAGCGATAAGGACTAAAGAATAGCTATAATAGCGGTAATAAGTAAAAGATAATTTCTCGCTTATAAGCGGCCTATAAAGCTAGTAAGTAATATAAAAGACTAAGTAAAGGATTAAAAAACGGCGTAAAAAGTAAGTAAGATAATAATATAAGATAAAGCTTAAGTAAACTAGTCTTTTATAATATATCTTACTATAAGAAACGGATATTCCCTTAATATTATAGCTTTTTATAATTAAAAAGATATTAAGATATATACTAAATATAAGAGAGTGATTTTACTACTTTAATAAATCAGCTATTTAATCCTTACCTAATTAGCTAAGCATAGGGGGGTATATAAATTATATAAAAACCCGTATTAAATAGCCTAGCTTCGGCTCGTTATTTTCCAGGTCCTTACGCGCTTATACAATATCTATAACGTTATATACGGAACTAAGAAGGTTAGAGTGGCTAGATAAAACAAGGATCCGCCTAGACCTAAACTAACCTTAACTAACTTTAAACACAAATTGCCGCATAAGGAAGGGACATCTAGCTACGGGGTAAAATGCTTTAAAATCAACATTCCTCGGGCTTTAAGACCGCCCGAAGGCCGGTCTGGATATATCACTCCGTTCCCTTACATTTATCTATAAAAGGCGAATCTCCCGCTACTAAATAGCTAGAGATTCTATAAGCACTCACGCACTTAATTCTTTATCAATTAATTCCAGCTAAATCCTGCCTTATATAATATCGAATTCTTTATTACGTAATATCACGTAATCTCCTATTTTCCCCACAATTTCGCTCCTACTCTAACCTTTAATAGGTTATAAGCCCGGCTTAGCTTACTACGCCGGGAAATTAATTACTCCTCTAGCTAGCTTTAGAAAATTCCGAAAAAATACGACCCCTTTCCTTAATCACTTGTCTAACCTTGCTTAAAATTTAACGTTAATTAAACGACTAAATCTCTTAGAATTTGTACCTAAAGATATCTTAACCTTAATTACCTCCTTTAATCTCTTTCCTTTTTTAGAAATCCCCTTATCTATATAAAATTCTCTTAAAATTCCCTCTTCTCCGCTAAGACCCCTTCTATCCTTTGGAATTAACCTAGAATTTCCTTTACTAATCCCTACCGACTTCTTTTATCTTTTAACCCTTCTTAAGTTAAAAATTAACTTTTCTTTACCTACCTATTCTATCTTACTAAAGATATATAAAATAGCAGGCTAGAAGGAATACGAGTTTTTTAAGTTAAAGGGTAATCTAATTACACCTTATAGACTACTAGAATATAAGCAATTCTTATTAAAGAAAAGCTTATAGCTGCTTTAAAGCAAGTAAATTATATAAAGATAGAAGAGGCTCTTGCCTTAATTTTCTTATGCTTAGAAAACGGTCCCTTAATATAAATTAAGCACGTAACTACTATTAAAGATGCTTAAAAAGAGCTATAAAAGCTATATAATCCCTCGAATTTCTCGTCGAATTATTTACTTATAAAATAGCTTTTTAACTTAAGTCCTTCTAACTTATAGTTAGAGAAATACCTTTATAAGGTAAAAGAAGTCTACGAGGAATTAAAATCTCGAGAAATAGATATTCCGGAAGTAGTTCTTATAGCATGGATTTTAAATTCCCTTAGCGGGGAATTTAGAAGCTATATAACTAATATTACGTAGAGCCTTAAGTATAATTCTACAGCCTTCTCTCTCGAGACCCTTATAGCTAGTCTTCTAAACAAAGCTAAAGGGGTAGAGGATATAGAAGACTCTTCGGAGAAAGCTTTCTTACTACGAAAGAAGCCTTAGAAAAAGCAGGGGAATTCCTCGAATTCTTACTATAAAGAATGCAAAAAACCAGGCCACTTAGTAGCTAATTGCTTCCGGCTTCACCTTAAAAAAGCCCCTTCTTATTAGGTGCTTAAAGGAAAGAAAACAGACGATTCGAATAAGGTAACTAAGAAGAAACCTACCTTAAAAAAGCCTTCTTCTTCTTCTTCTTCTTCTTCTTCTAAAAAGGAAAAATTAAAGAAAGGAGTAAAAGAAGTAAAATTAAGCGAAGAGGGAGATAAGGTTCTAAATTCAACCGAAATAGACCTTAATATAAATCTTATCGACCTTTCTCGTCTATCCTCTCCTCTCTCTTAAGCCCCTACCCCCGGGGTAGCCTTAAATAACCCTCTAAAGGTAATTTTAACCTTTATAGATTCCCCTTTAAAAGCAGATTTAAAAGCTAATAAAGATACTCTCCTAAGACCTTTAAAAGCCTTACTCCCTCGGATCCGAGAATTAGTATTAAAGGCAAAGGAAGGAGGATTTCCTAGATTTAGTAATAAAAGGACTCTTAATTTTATATACAATACTAGTGCTACTAAGTATATAGTAATAAATAAGAACTACCTTATTAACTATAAAGAGATTAAGACTAAAGTCTGCTAAGGAAAAGCTTCCTTTATATAAATAAAAGGAAAAGGGGATTTAGTATTTAAATTCCTACACTTTAAAATTAAATATATACTTAAAGATTGTTTTTATATACTTAAAATTAAAGTTAATATAATTAGCTAGTTATATTTTAAGAATACCTATACCCTTATAAGTAAGGATAAAGTCATTCTTTTAAATAATAAGGCGTAGATTCTTATTAAAGGATATCTTAAAAATAAACTTTATTATATTCCTTTAAAGCCTTTACTAAAAAAAGATTCCCTCCTTATTACCTCTTTAAAGGCAAAGAATATAGATTTTTTTTATAAAACTTCTTTGCGAACTAAACACTTGCCCGCAGCGGGTGCGTATCGCGTTTAAAACTCTTATTAATAATAAGAATTTATTTAGCGGTATTAGTTACCCCCCTTAAGATAATATTATAGCGTAGCCGGGGGACGTGGGGGCGAGGGGGTAGTCTGCCTTATACTAGCATCGACCGTAGCGCTTAGTATAATAAAACGCCCTTAAGCTTTATATACCTAAATAAAAAGCCGAATATACCTAAATAAGATAACGACGTATAGCCCGGCTAGACTATATATAAGGAGACAGTCTCGCAGTACTACTAATTAAGTAGTAAAGATAGTAGATAGTATAATAGGTTATAGTATTGCTTAGCTACTTACTTTATTATAAGACTAAAGCTTATAGAAAGGAGAGTCTCTTAGCTTTAGTTACGGGGGCCTATCGACTACCTATCGAGTTAAGACCGAAAGCGGGGCTTCTTACTTAGCGTATTCCCCGCACTTAGTTAGCCTATACTATTAATACTATTCTTATAATTATCCCCCCCTTATAATAAACGCCCTCGGCTATTTAGTTAAGAGTATATTAAATATACCGTTATAAGGATTTTAGTAATATAAGGTTATAGTTATATCCTTAGTTAGTATTATTGCATAAGTACGCGCAATTAAGATATAGTAATATATACGCCTAGTAGTCGTATATAATTAAATATAGCGTTAGATACGCGGGGTTATATATAGGGTTATAATAACGTTAATTGCCTTTAAGCAATTATAGGTATTATGCCTATATATCGGTAGTAACGCACTAATTAAAAGTTTATTATGCGTATTCCCGCACCTTTTGTTTTTCTTCCCCTCTTTAACTCTTCCGCAATTATTTGCCGTTAAGTCCTTTATACCTTTTCGCTCCCTATTTAATATATATTCTATACCTTTTTATTATCGCTAATATGCCTCGTACTCCGAAGCCGCGCTCGACTAATAAGCGCGCCGATTTCCTATATCGGATGTAGTATTAACTCTTAGGGGGTTTACTCTTAAAGCGTTATAGTCGCGACTAAGGTTCTCCTTAAGTCCTTAACTCTCCTTTAGCTAAAAAGGCCGGCACTAGTACTAAAAGAAGTCGGGCTAAGGAGACGCTTAGCTCGCTATTACTTTATAACGAGGGAGCACCTCTTAAAGAGGTGCTTATACCTAACCTTATGCTTATCCTTAAGGATAAGGCTATTAATACGCTTACTAATAATTAATAAGTATAAGGTAAGTCCCTTATCTTTAGTACTAATAGTGCTAATAATAATACTACTCCTTAAGAATAGTAGTAGTAATAAGACCGATTAGGCTTTAAGATACTAGCGATACTTAGCCGCGACGCTCTACCTATTACGCCTCCCCTTAAGGGAGAGTAGCCCGATATAACGGGTAGTGGCGATAGCGATAGCGATAATAAGGCTTAAATTAATATAGGTAATAGTAAGGCTAACGTCCTTATTATTTTGCGGGCAAAACGTATATAGTTTAAGGCTAAAGCCCGCGCCGTCCGTGCTAGCGGCGTAATGCCCGCTAAACTTTAATATATATATTATTTCCGCACCGCTATTACGGCTTACTAGGTATTTAAGCTAAAGCCTATTAAGGTTATAGAGATTAAGTATATTTTCTCCGGCGTTACCTCGTTAAGGTATAAGTAGTGCTATCGGCGTGCGGCTACCTATAACTAAGTATATTATTAATTAACTATAACTATTAATTAAATTCGTTATCGCTATTTATTAGCTAATCGTTATATAAGCGGCTATACTTATAGCCGGCGATTATACCGATATAGTCGCCGTAATTAATTATATTTAGGAGCTTAATATACTTAACGTTAACGATACCGACTTCGAGGATAACGATAGCGATAATAACGCCTTCGTGTTTAGCGAAGAGGCTTACCGCTATCTCGCTATAATAGCTTAGTATCTTTATAAGGCGTTTAATATTACCGAGATAACCTATCGGAAGGAGAACGGCATTATAAGTGCTAAGAAGGATATAGCGGTAATTAATATACGATCGATATACTAGTAATTAGCTAACGATCTCCTAGTCTTAGCGTAGCGACTATCGCACGCTTATTAATAAGCGGCGCGAGCTGCTTACCTAGTTAACCCCGGCGCCGCCTTTTAGTATTAATATAGCTAGTCCGGAGTACCGTGCTTAGGAAGCATAGTTAAAACTCTAGCTACTTATAAGCGATACGGGCTATATATCTTAGCGATACGCCTTACTTATTATAAAAGCGGAGGTAAGTGCTATGCTAATTAAGATATAGTTAATAAAAGAGAGGGGAATGCCGATATTTCCCTCCTTAACCGATATAAATAAGGGGACTATTCGGTAGGTTCCCGCGACGCCGGCGAAGCGTCGATATAAGTAAAGAACGGTTTAGGTTTATCTTTTCTTTTATCTTTCTTTTATCTCTCCTTTATTAATAACGTAAAGTAGTAATAGCTTAGCTTATAGTTTCTTTCCTTTATTATTATCGTTTTAAGGAGGACTTAGCTTAGCTTTATATTTTCTTTTAAATATTTACTCTTACTTACTTTTCTTCCCCGTTTTATATTTTACTAATTTATAAATAGTTACTTTAACCGGGAATATAGTTAATTAGTAGTAAATTAATATTAAGGCGGTAAGGAATCGTAACTTAATAAGTAGGTTATCTTTATGCCTTTAGCGTCTTAGCCTTTACTTAGTTTTACGTTTTTTCTTTTTCTTAGTAAGGTTAGTAAAGTATTTGCTAATAAGTGCTTAGCTATTCGCTATATTCTTAGCGTTAACTTATTAATTATACTTTACTAGCTATTCTTTTTACTTAACTAAGAAGAAGGTATTACCTTTAACGCGTTTCTTATTAAGTACTTCTTAGACTTCCTATTCGCTTTCTTTATCTTAAAGGTTAGGTATTGTTAATAGTTTAGCGCCTTCTTAGTTACTTAGCCTTTCCTTTTAAGGTTTTAATAAGCTAATATAGAATATATTATATATATATATAAGTACTTATTTAAAAGAGCTAAACGATAGGCTTGCTTCTTAATAGCTTATAGTACCTAAAAAGGCCTAATATACTTAGGAGATAGCTTCCTTTTCTTATCCTTAAAGCGTAAATTCTTTATAAAAAGCATAATAAGGTTACTAACTTTAAGTAAAAGTAGTTAGTGCTTAAAGTTATAGTACTTCGCTTATACTTTAGTAGCCTTTTACTAGTATTCCTTAAGTCGTTATTATAGAGTTTTTAGCTTATTAATTCTTACTTTTACTTCGGGCACCTCCCCCTTTATAACGTTATCCTTAACATTAATATAAAAGTTTAACTAGTAGCTAAAAAGAGCCTTATTAAAGAATAGCCCGGTTATTAAAATACTATAGCTTAAAATATAACTATTAGTATTATAAGATAATATTATAACTACTATATACTTTAAATATAGCTATAATAATAAGATTACTATATATAACTACTATATACTTTAAATATAGCTATAGTAATAAGAATATTATATATAACTACTATATGCTTAAAATATAGCTATAGTAATAAGAATACTATATATAACTACTATATACTTAAAATATAGCTATAGTAATATAACGGGTCGGCCTTAACGGGGCTTATAAGGAGACAGTCTCGCGATACTACTAATTAAGTAGTAAAGATAGTAGATAGTACGATAGGTTATAGTATTGCTTAGCTACTTACTTTATTATAAGACTAAAGCTTATAAAAAGGAGAGTCTCTTTGCTTTAGTCGCAAGGGCCTATCGACTACCTATTAAGTTAGGACCGAAAGCGGGGCTTCTTATTCTTATAATTATCCCCCCCTTATAATAGACGCCCTTAGCTATTTAGTTAAGAGTATATTAAATATACTATTATAGGGATTTTAGTGCGCGTAATTAAGATATAGTAATATATACGCCCGGTAGTTATATATAATTAAATATAGCGTTAGATACGCGGGGTTATATATAAGGTTATAGTAACGTTAATTGCCTTTAGGCAATTATAAGTATTACGCCTATATATTAATAGCAACGTATTAGTTAAAAGTTTATTATATATATTCCTACACCTT